>WEDG01010711.1:0-95639 GCA_017591395.1 Schistocephalus solidus | reverse complement strand
AATATCTTCTTCACTGACCATTTTTACAATTCCGCTCCCAAAGCCTCTTAGAAACAATCAATATGTGAGCGGGTTTCCATCAAAATACAGTATTTCTCGACATTCCCACCACCACCCCTCTCAAAACATCCTACCGTGGGCACGACAGCAACCCCGTAGGCGACCCAGGCTAACTCAGGTCGCTCTCCTACTAAAAAACATTGACCCATAGTGGAGTTCGGCAGCCGTCTGAGATGACCAAGCAACCCTATTTAGGGACAGCGCTGCTTGCCTCCTTGCGGAGGAAGGGGCTAGAAAAGGTGCCCTAAAAATTCTGGGCCTTACGTCATCTGCAGCCGGCCACGGCTCGCAGATAACAAAATACGCGGTCGTAAAACTCAAACAAATAACAATACCCCGTCCCCATCCCTCGCACCATACCCTCCGGGCTGCTCGGGTGAGTCCACTCAAACTAGCAGCCTGAAATGCTCGTTCCCTTTTAGACAATCTGAGGAGCAACCGGGACGTGCTGGCAACCAAGGTGATCCGCGATGCTGATGGTTAGACAGATCACCACCTCGTCATATCCAAGATGAGGCTCCGACTTCAACACCACTGAAGGCACCAAGTTAAGCGACCGCCAGGTAAGTTAATTACTCTTTTGTTAAATTTGCCTGCTCACTCTTTTGATTTCAGCAACCAAATAACCGAGAACCTGGAGAACCAGCATGCTCCAGATAATAACGGCACCGTGGAAACACGATGGTGCGAACTGAAAATTGTCCACAGACAACCGCCTTCGAAGTCCTCAGACGTGCACGTCGTAAACACCAGGACTGGAATGACGAAAATGACACCGACATCAGAAACCTAATCGTGGAGAAGAATTTGCTACACAGAGCCTACATGGATCTGTAGACTAATACCACTAAAGCAACCTTCTTGAAATGCCACCGCCTTGTACAGCAACGGCTGCGGGTGATGCAGGACGCCTGGACAGTCCGCATGGCTGAGGAAATCAAGGGGTTTGCAGAACGCCACGAAATGAAAAAAACATTTTCAAAGCCATCAAGGGAACCGAACCGCTGCTCTCCTCCGACGGCACAATACTTCTGACAGATAAATCTCAAATACTCAAGCACCGGGCCGAGCAATTCAGAAGTGTCATTAATTGCTCATCAAAAATCTCCGATACTGCCATTGACCGGGTCCCTCAAGTGGACACGAACAATGACCTGGATCTGCCACCTTCCCTACCAGAAACCATCCGGGCCGTGCAGCAGATTTCCATCGGTGAAGCACCGGGATCCGACGCAATCCCACCGGAAGTCTACAAGCACGGTGGGCTTTGGCTGAGGGCAGAACTCACAACACTCTTCCAGGAGATGTGGCACCAAGGAAAAGTTCCTAAGGATTTCAAAGACGCGACCATCGTCCATCTCTACAAGCGGAAGGGGAACTGGCATTACTGTGATAACCACAGAGGCATATCGTTGCTCAACATCGCCAGGAAGATCTTCGCCCGTATCCATCTCAATCGTCAGAACGGTCACCTAGAGCAGGGGCTGCTCCCGGAAAGCCAATGTGGCTTCCACCGACACCACGGAACAACCGATATGATCAAGTGAATACGAACAGTGACCTAGATGTCCCGCTTACCCTAATAGAAACCGTCCGGGCAGTGCAACAGATTGCCCTCGGGAAGGCACAGGGAACCGACGCAAGCATGGTGGGCCCCGGCTGATGGCGGAACTCACAACACTCTTCCAGGAGATGTGGCGACAAGGACAATTTCCTCAAGCGTTCAAAGACGACAACCATTGTCCAACAACCCTGTGATAACCACGGACACATCTCGCTGCTAAACGCTGCCAAGAAGGCCTTCAAGCGTACACTTCACAATCGTCCGAACGGTCACCTAGAGCAGGGATTACTTTCGGAAATACAAGGTGGCTTCCAACGACACCGAAGAACATCCGACATGAATTTCACCGCTCACCAGCTACAACAGAAGTGCCAGGAGATGTGAACACACCTCTACACTAACTTCGTGGATCTGACGAAAGCCTTTGCTGCCATAAATTGTGACGGACTGCGGAAAATCATGCAGAAATTGGGTTGTCGTCAGCGGTTCACACACATGGTGCGTCAGCTTCCCGACGGGATGATGGTGCGCGTCACTGTCAATGGAACGGTATCCGAAGCAATCGCAGTGACCAGCGGAGTGAGGCAGGGCTGCCTACCGTCCCCCACAGTATTCAGTCTCATGTTCTCTGCTATGCTGATGGATGCCTGCCGTGATGAGCACCCTGGGATCCACATCGCCTACAGAACAGACGAGCACCTTCTCAACAGTAGACGTATGCAGGCGCCAACATGTGGGTCTGCGACTACAGTTCATGACTTGCATTTCGCGGATGACTGTGCCCTTAACACCGTGTCAGAGGACATGCAAAGGAGCATGGACCTCCTCGCCGCAGGTTGCGCCAATTTGGTGTTCAGGCACCAACCACCACCCAGCGCGGCATACAACGCTCCCCGAAATATAAACGGCACTCAACTCAAAAATTAGGAAAACTTTGCTTCGCTGGAAAGCACACTGAAAACCAACACGAGAATCGATGACGAGGTTGCTCAACGGATCTCCAAAGCCAGTCAGGTCTTCGACCGGCTGTAGGCCTCTGTGTATAATCGCCAAGGTATTCACCTGAACAGCAAACTGAAGATGTATAAGGCTGTAGTCTTGACAATACTCCTGTACGGAGTGGAGACCTGAACCGTCTACTCGAACCGATCCAGGAAGCTGAATTACGTCCATCTCACCTGTCCCCATAGCACACTTAAGCTGAGATGACAAGACAGGATCCCGGACACGGACGTCCTAGAGCGGACCGGAATCCTCAGCATCCATGCCATGCTAAGGGAAATGCAACTGTGATGGAGCGGCCACCTGGTGAGAATGAATGACGAGCGATTACCCAAAAGACTTTTCTGCGGAGATGTCACTACGTATGTTCGTAGACAAGGAGGACAAAAGGATGCTAGAAGAACACATTTAAGAACTCTCTGAAGCAACTGCGATCGCTGTGACAAGAACTTTATTCATCTGACGTTTTGGACTCCAACTCGAACCCATAATCAGAGACAGTATCAGATATGGGTAATTCGTACACAGGGAGTTGTAGTAGTTATAGGATACCGTCGCTGTGCTACTGCATGCCTACGGCAATTAACAGCAGTAGCATAGCGACGAGATCCTTTAAATACTGCAACTCCCTGTGTACGAATTACCGTACGCCCAAGTCCTTCAGCTCCTGAAGTTCTATCTCAGGACGTACTTCACGTTTGATGGAACAATCTACGAGCAGGTGAAGGGAACAGAAATAGGTTCGATGATCTTTGGACTGATAACCGAGGTGGCCCTACAAGAGTTGAAGTCGCTGGTATTCCAACACCACAGACCGAAATTGTGGGCTCAGTATGTGGATAGCACCTTCATCGTCATCGAATTGGATCAGGTACTCGCGTTCAAAAATCATCTCAACAGCATTTTTCCCGGACATAAAATTTACAATGGAGGAGGAAGAAAACAACAAGCTGGCCTTCCTAGACGTCTTCGTCTGTTGCAACGATTGTGGTGGTCTAAAGACCAACATCAACCACCCAATCAGCCACAAACGCAGTTGCGTAAGGACGCTATATTGGCGTGTTAAGACGCACTGCAGTGAACCGGAAGACAAGATTGCCGAAGTATAATATCTTGGACGGGGGTTCAGAGAAAATGGCTATCCCGCACAACTTCGTTAACCGGTGCATGCGCAAACGGGACGAACGAAAAAATCGCACCGAACCTAAATATTGGGGCGCGATTCCATACGTCGAAAACGTATCAGAGACCGCCAGACGCCTTCTCGCACCACTCGGAATTGGAGACGCACGCAGACCGGAGGCCACCATTTGGCGTCAGGTAATGAGACCAAAGGACCCTCTGCCATGAAAAGAATTATCTGCAGCGGCAGCATTGCGGCGAAATGACGCCAATTCTCATATCGTGGCTCATTTGGAAAGAACCGACCACAAATTCAAGTGCAACGAAGCCGAAATTCTCGCAAGAGGTGATAATCACGTGAGCCACGAGTTGCTTGATTCATGGTTTACAGGCCCCAAGTCTATTAACAAGTGCAATGACCTACCAAACCGATATTTGGTGTTGAGATTCAGTTTGGACAGAGCAATCGGCCACTCGGGGAGTGCTCAAGTGAACACATTTTCTAATGCCAGTGCCGGTGAGATGGATGGCCGAGCAATCATCACGCCACCTTCCAACACGAGGGACGCAATTTCAGCGGATAACGACCGCATGCAGGCCATCAAACCAATTATAACCTCAGAGCGCATTCGTCATCACTGGAGGGGGAACTGTTACATGCTGTAGGCGTGCAGTAGCATAGCAATGGCATCCCATCAATACTGCAACTCCCTGTGTACGAAGTACCTGTATCTAATACTGCCTCTGATTATGGTTTCGATTTGGAATCCAAAACGTTAGACGAATAAAGCTCTTGTCCCAGCGATCGCATCTATTTCTTCTCAATGATCATTCCGTTGATGCCCCGCTGCCTACGATCACTGACCCACTCCTTCCCCTACCGCATGCACCGATCACGGCGAAAACACTACTTGCCCCACTCAGGCCACCTCAGTTGCCACCTCCGACTACCTGCCACCACCCCAACCGCAAACCCCAGTACGAGCGAAGGGGGCTCAGTACTAACCTGCCCTCATTGTGCTTGCACATTAAACTCACACATCAGCCTGGTCGAACACTTGCAAATCCATCGCATAGAGACTGGCAAACCGATAGTTCGACCGTCGATTTCGACGATGTGCATCGTATGCTCCACGGAAGGGTGGTGCAGGGACAGTGACTTGCAGTGAATTAGTTTTAAGTGATAGTAGCCTTGCGCTGCAGCTACTGCACTCTATCCTCCTCCTTTACCTGAACCCGGTGTCAAGACCAGAGTTAAGAAGACCGGAGGCAGGAGAGGGACGCAGGTGGCTGGCACGGCCGGAGCCGCCCCTGGGCGTACCACCACACCTGTCTCGGATCCCACGAAGTGGGAGTACCATAAAGGCCACATTAAGCAGGAGCCATTGCAGCCCTGATTCTCAGTCCGCCAGTCAGCCACTCTACACAAAACACACATTGGACTGACCACGCGGTCCAAGTTATCCCGTCAGTTGGCAACATTCCAAGCCACGGCTTTGAGCGCTCCGTGATAGTTTCAAGCGCATCAGACTGTTTTATAGTGAGGAACATGCGCTGAGCTGCCGACCTCACTCTCTCCCCCACCCCCACAGTCAAACCGCTGTACGAGCCGGTCAGTTGTCTGATGCGGAAGTGGGCGCAGGTGCTGGTGACCTCGTCTACGTGTACTACGTACACGACCTGGCCCCCCAAACAAAAGCACCAGGATTTCACACAACAGGGGGTTGAACGGCTTACATCTCACATGTGTGAGATAGCCAGAGGTCAAATTAAGAAGGAGCCATCGCAGCCTGACTCTCCGACCACCAGTCAGCCACTCTACGCAACACACATTAAACTAACTGCGAGGTTTGAGTGGAATTGTCAGTTGGCAACCTTCCAACCACGGCGGTTAACTTTACCACACACTCTTATCCTCCCCACCTGAGCCCAGTCTCACGACACTGGCAAGAAGACGGAGATGAGAAAGGTGGCAGGTGGCTGGCGCGGCCGGAGCCGCCCCTGGGCGTACTACCACACCTGGCTCGGGACTCACGGATTGAGAGTGCCGTAAAGGCCCATCAGTTGGCAACCTTCCAAGCCACGGCTTTTAGCGCACCGTGATAGTTTCAGGCGTTTATAGTGAGGAAAATGCGCTTAGTTGTTGACCTCTCTCTCCCTCCCCCACAATCAGATCACCATCCGAGCCAGTCAGTTGTCTGATGTGGGAGTGGGCGCATTGGCTGACGGGTTGGCGTACCCGTCTTCGCGCGCCACAGCACGAACTGGCCCCCATAACGCACACACCAGGATTCACTTAATCAGGGGATATAGAGGAGCCATCGCCGGCTGACTCCCAGTTCACTGGTCAGTCACTCAACACACACAGCACATACACTGAGCCGACGGCGTGGTCTGGTGTAAGCGTCAGATTGGCAGCCATCCAAGCCACGGTTTCTAGTAAACCGTGATTTTATCAGGTACATTATGATGATTGTGAGGGTGTTGTCTATGTAGTAGTGTAGATGGTTTGCACTTATGTGGCTTAGTATACGGCGGTTTACTGCAGGTTGTCATGGAGTCGCATGTGTCCTAATAGGCCCATGCGGTGTGTAAATTTACGGGAGTAGTGCTGGCAGTGGAGGCGGGCGCGTTGACAGTATGTCAGAGCCTCAGGCAATGGTGCACCAGCCTCCGTGCGATGAGTTTGCATATGACTGATCAGGCCGATGAGTGCGTTGAAGTTGCGGGCGCAGTGTGGGCAGGAGAAATCGGTAGAAGCTGGGGGGATGCCATTCATGATAGTGGGGGTGGCAGTGGCAGTAAGAATGGCAGGAGTGGAGGGTGTGCATGGTGTATCGGTTTTGTCGGCCTTGCGGATGAAGTCCGTTGTCCTGGATGCGCATGTGACCGAATAGGCCCATGCGATGAGTGAATGCGCGAGGACAGTGGAGGTGACGATCTCTGTTGTGTGTTGAAGCTCCATGCACTGGTTCACCATTCTCTGTACGATGGATTCGCAAATGACCAACCAGGCCGATGCGTGAGGTGAATGTGCGGTCGCATTTAGGACAGCTTTGGAGAGAGTCCCCATCACTGGTGGTGGTGGGTGTGGTGACGGCATTGGTGGTTGCGCTGGTGGGGGTAACGGCGATGAGTATTGGGGTGTGGTCTCTGTGATGGTGGGAGTAATGGAATTGATGCCAGGAGTGAGGGTGGGGGAGTTTGAAGGAGGGTTGGCAGAATTTGACGTAGAAGTTGGGATTGTCAGATTGTTGGTGCATTGCGTCCGAAGATGTCCAACCAGGCCGAACTGCGCGCGGAAGATGCGTTGACAGCACGGGCATGTTGGCAGGGCCTGGGCATTGGCGGTGTTGGTCCGGGGCACTGGTGACTTTCGTGCCGCTCTTTTGGCCTTGGCGGCAGCGATCCGGTTGTCCTCATAGATTGCTGAACCAGTCTTCACTGATCTTCTCCGTGCCGGTCTGTCCTGGGTGAGGTCCTCCAAGGTGACCGAGTTGATTTGCAGTTGCTTCAGCGATTTCTTCAAAGTGTCCTAGTAGCGTCGTTTTTTACCTCCCTGTCGGCGAGCACCCATAGCGACATCTCCGTAGAAAAGTCGTTTGGGTAGTTGCTCGTCGTCCATTCACACCAGGTGGCCGCTCCATCGCAGTTGCACGTGCCTCAGCATGGCGTGGATGCTAGGGATTCCGGTCTGCTCCAGGACTACCGTGTCCGGGATCCGGTGTTGCCAGCTCAGCTTCAGAATTCTGCGGAGGCAGCTGAGATGGAAGTGATTCAGCTTCCTGGCTTGGTTCGAGTTGAAATTCGAGGTCTCCGCTCCGTCAAGGAGTGTTTTCAAGACGACGGCCTAGTACATCTTCAGTTTGGTGTTCAGGTGAAAACCGTGGCGATTTAACATGGAGGCCTGCAGCCGGTGGAAGGCCTGACTGGCTTTGGAGATCCGTTGGGCAACCTCGTCATCGATTCTCGTGTTGCGTGACAGCGTGCTTCCTAGCTAAGCGAAGGTTTCCACATTATTAAAATGAGCACCGTTGACATTGATTTGGGGAGCAATGTATTTCACGCTTGGTGGCGGCTAGTGCATGGCAACCGTTTGGGCTGTACTGATTTTTAATCCAAAATTGACGCAGCCTGCGGCGAAGAGGTCCATAATCCTTTGCATGTCCTCCTCCATCACAGTGTTAAGGGCGCCGTCGTCAGCGAAGAGCAAGTCATGGACTGTTGTCGTAGACTGCATAAGCCGACTGTTGAGAAGGTGCCCGTCAGTTCTGTAGGCGATGCGGATACCAGGCTGTTTCTGGTTGGGTCATTGTTCATGTCCACTTGATGGAGCCGGTCAATGGACGCTTCTGAATTGCTCAGCCCAGCGCTTCAGAATTTGCGATTTCTCTGTCAGCAGTGTTGTGCCGTCAGAGCTGAGCAGTAGTACGGTCCCCTTGATAGCTTTGAAAAAGGTTTACATTTCATTGCGTTCCGCATACACCTGGATTTCCTCAGCTTTTCGGATAATCCGGGCATCCTGCATCTCCCGCAGCCGTTGCTGTACGGGGCACCGGCATATGAAGAAGGCTGCTTTGGTGGCGTCAATCCGAGTGTCATTTTAGGCTTTGTGTAGTCCATTCTTCTCCGCGAGTAAGTTGCTGATGTCGGCGTCATTGTCGTCAAACAAGTCCTGGTGTTGACGGCGTTCGCGTCCGAGGACTTCGAAAGTGGTGGACTGGATGACATTTCGCAGTTGACATCATCGTGTCTCCACGGTAGCGTTAACAGTTGAAGCATGCAGGTCCTCCAGTTTCTCGATTATTTTGTTGCTGAAATCAAAAGAGTGAGCAGGCAATTTAACAAAAGAGTATTTAACTTACCTGGTGGTCTCTTACCTTGGGGCCTTCATCGGGGTTGCAGTCGGAGCCTCATCTGGGAGATGACGAGGTGGTGATCTGTCCAACCATCGGAAACGCGGATCGCCTTGGTTAGCAGCACGTCCTGTCGATCTCGCATCCGGACGAGAATATAGTCCAGCAGATGCCAGCGCCGCGACCGAGGGTGCATCCACGTTGCCTTCTCCCTCGTCGGAAGGCGGAAAAAGGTGTTTGTAAGCAGGAGACGGTGTTCCGCACACATGCGCAGAAAAAAAGAGGCCGTTATCTTTACAGCTACCGAGACCTAGGGGACCCAGCTCTCCCTGCCACGCAGCGTGGTCAATCCCGACCCGGGCGTTGAAGTCACCAAGGACAATTAACTTGTCCTCTTTCGGCACAGTCACCAGGAGAGCATGAAGGTCCTCGTAGAATTCGTCATTCGCCGGATCAGAGCACGTCATTGAGGGAGCGTAGGCACTGATGATGGTGGCAAACTTGTCTCCCCGAAGAGGCCGGTGGAGGCTCATCGGGTGATCATTGAAATTCTGCGGCAGACAGGGCAGACATCCCACGATGTCGCTCCCGATGGCAAAGGCAACACCAGCGTCGCGTCGCTATGCCTTTGGCTGGCCGCTCCAGAAGAAGGTGAAGCCGGCACCCACCTCCTCCAGCTGACGCTGCTCAGAAAATCAGGTCTCACTGAGAGCAATTATGTCCACCTTGTAGCGTGCCAGTTCCCGAGCGACTAGCGCTGTCCTCCGTTCCGGCCGGTTGCTTCTAGGATTGTCTTAAAGGGAACGAACATTCCAGGCTGCTAGTGTGAGTGGGCTCACCCGAGCAGCCTAGAGGGTATGGCAAGGGGGTTTGGAAGGGGGGTATTGTTGTTTGTTTGAGTTTTACGACCGCGTATTTTGTGATCTGCGAGCCTTAGCCGGCTGCAGAAGACGTGATAACCAATATTTGTTTAGGGCACCTTTTATAGCCCTTACTCCACGAGGAGGAAAGCCGTGCTTTTCCCTAAATAGGGCTGCTCACACATCCCAGAGGGCTGCCTAGATCCACTATGGGTCACGGTTTTGTTTTAGTGGGAGAACGACCCGAGTTAGCCTGAGCCGCCTACGGGGTTGCTGTCGCCCCCACCGTAGGACATTTTGAGAGGGGGTGGTGGGACTTTCGGGAATCAGACATACCGGGTGTGGAGGCACACACAACACCGGATACCCTCACCTTGTTTAGCCCACCGGTCGTGACGGTTGCCCGGGGTGTGGCCGCTGGGAAGAACCCAACTTCGAGGAGCCACAGGTGAGAGTTGGGTCCCAGTTAGAGGCAGCCACAGGAGCATTCACCACCTGTACGAGACAAATGGAGTGACCAAATGCTATCTGTGTGGTGCTTCCCCAAACTAGTACCCCTACACCCCACTTACAGGTAGGGGGCAGGTCAATTAATTTAGCGGTTGTCTGTGTACTCAGTGGTTCTTCAGGCTTTTTGCATCTTCTTTGAAGTTTAATTCTCGCCTCGACTCAAAATTTCAACGAAGTCAAGGTTGAAGATGTGTCCCATATGTGTGGTATAGGCTGCTACATCTGGCCTTGAATAAAACCTTAGTATACTTATGCGATCGGCTTTTTAGCTATCAATCGTTTTTGAAAACATAGTTGCAAATCGTGCAGCTGCACTGTAGTCAGTAAAAAAAGGGCAAACTTTGCCTGATTAAGCATATATTCGTTTGTTGCAACACTTGCTGGCGGATTGTAAAGTTAAATAGGTAGTCAAAATCACCACGCTAAACATTGGAGATCCAATCAACCTCCCCTTGGTGAATGCCTCTGGTTCTTTTGACAGATGGCCTCGGAATCGCATTTTCACCATTATTAATAGGGTTGTAATGTCAATTATAAAATAGCTTAATCCCAAATAGTTGAGGTAATTTTGGATGCAAGCTTTTGAGAGCCTTTGTTCCGCTATCCCACAAAACTCTGTAAACAATGACTAATTATGTAGTGTGAAGCTTTTCCATTGTTTTTTTGATGCATTTTTTGATTTTTGTACTTTTATAGAAATTATTAATCAAGATACCCTTTCTGGCACTTATTTTATATTAAACTACATCTTCTTCAAATATTATACCTGAAGGCAAATAGATTTCCGTTTAAAGAAATCTTCCAACTCGTGACATTTCGGGAATGGGACTTGCTGCTAAACCTGCATTCATCGTTTTGAACGTACAAGTATAATGAAAATATATACTTTTATATGCATTTTAAGGATGTAATCTAGGGCTCATTAAATTTTGCAGTTGAAATGGACAATTGCTGATCGTAGCGAACAGGCAAGATCCAGGAAGTATATATATATATATATGTACAGGAGGCGGACGATACAAAGCACCTCATCTGACAACAAGTAACATCCTTATTGTTGACGCACAAACCACGTGTGGCTATTCCAAGAATGGAGCAGGATGCCCTCAGGACACTGAATGCTGACAGGAGCATCGTGATACTACCAGCCGACAAGGGACGTTTCACAGTAGTACTCGATAAGTCGGAGTACCCCGGAAGGCCAATGCTCTACTCGATGACCGTCATGAAGGCCAATACTCGATGACCGTCATGACTACCTCAGGTGCGATGGAGATCCGATGAAGAAGCTAGTGGCAAAAATCAACGCGACGCTCGCTAGTTTGCAGAGTAACGGGGCCATCTCAAAAGCTGAACGACTGACAATGAAACCTACAGATTCAGCCATGGCGAGATTCTATGGGCTGCTCAAAGTACACAAACATGGTGCTCCACTTCGACCCATCATACCTCTGCATGGAACACACACATTCAATCTGGCCAAATGGCTGTTCCGACGATTGAACTGCCTTACACCAGACTCCGATACGACGGTCCGTTCAGCCGCCCGCTTCTTGGAAAGACTCCGTGGTTTACACCTTAAGGCAGACGAAGTCATGGTATCATTTGATGTAACCTCACTTTTCACCTAAATTCCTCAGAGCCTTGAAATTGAAACTGTCGGTGACTTGTTTGAGAAACGTTAGGACGAGGGGATCAATAAGTCTAAACGGGCGCACCTCATCCAGCTGCACATTTTCTGCCTCAAAACCTACTTCACCCTTGAAAGAACGTTCTACGAGCAGATTAAAGGGACTCCGATGGGTTCGCCGCTGTCTGGTTTCATTGCTGAGGCGGTCCTTCAAAAGTTAGAGAAACATGTGTTCATGAACCACAGACCAATATTTTGGGTGTGGTAGGTGAACGATACTTTCGTCGTTCTCAAGCGTGAAATGGTCGCCGAATTTCACGCGCTCCTGAACTCCATCTATCCGGACATTCAGTTCACAATGGAGGCTGAGGTCAACAGTCAAATGGCGTTCCTAGACGTCCTAGTCCATCGTTAGACCGACGGCAGCATAAGGACAACGGTATATAGAAAGGCCACCAACAAATGTCAACTCCACAGTTACCAAAGTAACCACCCATTGTGCCACAAACGTAGCTTCGTACTGACGCTTTAAAAAAGGGCGGAAACTCATTGTAGCGAGACAGGCGACAAAGCAGCCGAACTCTTTTATCTTCAACGAATGTTCACCTCCAACGGTTATCCTCGTAGCTTCATGGAACGCAGCAGACAACCGAGGCAAGTTTTTAAGACCAGTGATAGAACAACTGAAAGTGTTGCGGGCAATGCCATATATCGAGAACGTATCTGAAGCTGTTGCTCGTCTCTTACAACCACTGGGGATCGGTGTCCCCCGCAGACTTGAGGTGACAATAAGACGCCTGCTCATGATACCCAAGGCCCCCTGTCACGCGGCGAAACGGTTAACGTAGTCTATCATGTTCAGTACAGTTCCTGTGAGGCAAACTATCTCAGAGAAACCGGTATGCGACTACAGACCCGCATGAGTGAGCACGCAAGGGCCGTAAGAAGGATGGCTTAGCTATCGTTGGTGGCGGAACACTGTGCGGCCTCTGGACACACCTCTTTTTCCTGGACCCCAAAATCCTAGGTCAAGGTATTGACCAAACAGCCAGAGAAACGCTCGAAGCCTGGCACACCGTACCTTCTTCCATTAACCGCTGTACAATTCTCCCGGCAGCGTACCAGACCTTACGAGTGTGACTCAATCAACATAATCGCAGGCCAGAAGTCAGACTGTTCGCGGTCGCAATCACGCATACCGAGCCAGAACACAGGCCTGAGTGAACCTATGCCACACACCAACACATTCGATGGGATAACCGTGGAGAACGCAAACCAGCAAGACATCCGGCCAGGCACGAACTTGGATGCAGGTCAACATAGTTTGTGCACGAACATCGATGGTGGGCGTCTCCAACCCGATAGGAACGGAGACACCGGCAACGACACAGCGACCACCGATGAGACGTGCACGGACAGATGCAAACGAGGGACGAGAAACAGACATGCGTGTCCGGGACAACAAAATGTGGGCAATGCAGACGAGGTCAATGACACTTGCCATCCCGACACAGACCCCAGACGAGGCGAGGGAGAAAAATCACTGACCAGCAGGATAGCAATTAACTCCCCCCACTCCCTGCAGTGCATCCTGCACGAATAGCTGTAGAGACAGCATGTTCAGAACCCATAAATACTGTGAAGCGCCGTACCGAACCTACCTCCGAAGATGGAATCTTGTTTGATTTTGAAACATCACGATATTTAACTTATTGTTCCCGTGATCGCCTCTTCTTCTGCTTTATGCCCGGTGACGCACTTTTTCGCTTCAATTAATATATATATATATATATATATATATATATATATATATATATATATATATATATATATATATATATATATATATATAGCAAAACACAAACATACATCACGCGGCAATTTTGGCGTTGTTTGCTAAAGACCACTGGTGATTGTTCCGTTGCCAATATCGGGTATTCGGTTCTCATTATATACCGCCTGATGGTCAATTCCGGTGTAAGGGCCACCCGATCCCAAAAGGGTTCTGAATTCTTGCTGTCGCTTCCAAAACATTCTTCTTATACGGGATTGCCAGCCATAACACCAGTTGTTTGACGTTTGGTCGCTCACGGGTATGATTTCGGTGGCACTCTGCAAGAAGGATCGTGGATAACCATTTGCTAGGAAAAGGTATTGTAGACATTTCGCTTTCTGCTTTCCCCCTTCGTCGTCGTTAGGATATGGTTAATTCCGTTGTAAGAGAGTTCGGAGTCAACTCAATTTGTAAACACTAAGGTGGTTACTTCAGTATTTGAGGATGCATCTAATATCCGTTTCCTTGTCGTAGTTCTTATCCTCCTATCAGCCGTACTTGTAACCTATACATCAAGGAATGGCAACGGGTCATTGCATTTTTCTTCTTCCATCGTAACGTAGATGTCTAGAAGTATTCAATTTGATAAAACCTTACAATCCAGAACGTGATTTATCTTTATTACGACACGAACTGGTGACGTACCTGACCCTGAATTTATGGGAGTATGAATGAAGACCAATTGGTTAAGCTTCTGCATAACCACCTGACAGTCAACTCAGCCAGGGGCCAGGCCATCGCTGCTCCCTTCTTTTGCTCGCAAACCTGGTCATTGAATTCTGAGACACAATTCCCATTGTTTGGTGACGTGAATTCGTTTTAGCTTTGGTGGTGGCGTGGCTTTTCCCGCTAACCTAGAGTTATTCTGTCTCGCCGCCTGTCTCGTGTTATAGGCATGCGTGACCCACGAACGCTGATCTGCCCGCTCACTGACGTTTGCCTTTTGCCCCGTCGTAACCAATCGCAGGCGCACTCGTGGGGCCATCGTTTCCTGCGCGGCTGCTGCAGTTGCCACAAGGTTGACCCTGCCCTTTCGCATCGGAACCGGATGAGCTGATCTGCTGTCGCCGCTTGAGCCAATTACGTTTGGGTGATTGAGTGCGTCAGTTGGTTGATATTTCAGGCCAGTCGCGTGACTTCAGGCTGGTTCTTCCCCTGCTCTGAAGAGGGAAAACTGGGGCAGTCTCCAATGGTGGTTTCGAATGCAAATCTGGAATGCCAGACCAATAACCTCCTTGTTCCAGCGATCGAACCTGCTTCTGATGGTTACGGCTGTTGGAGGACTTGCAATTTGTTCATTGGTACTAGAGGCCTTGTCTGGACTGACAGAGCCTTGTGTGTAGCAACTAGTAGGGTGGTGCTTTTTGTGGTGAGAAATCTGTTTCATCGCGCGCAGATAGGGAGTGTGTAGCATGCGTACGCGGATCGGTTAGCTTTCTCAGCGGCTACGCCCCATTTTGCCTCAGGTCTTCTTATTTCCGCCTTGACACAAGACTAGAGATGTAAAGGAGTAGAGAGGCTGTAGAGAGCAGTGCGAGTCTACTATCAGCATAACTTAAATCACACACAGATCACCGTCCCTGCGCCTGCTATGCTGTGGTCCACATGACAGACACCATCCTTCGCCACGATTAAACTCATTGACATAGTGCGATAAAAGTGTCTTTATATTCAAGTAGTTAGCTGAGATATATCACACATATTGAAGGCTTGCAGAAATAGTTATTTTTGTCCTAAAGCACTCTTATGGAGTTAGATCAATATTTCCCGAATTCTATTGAACAAGAAACTTCAAATTACAAGGTTCTTATGGAGGCATTGGCATAGCAATCATGGCCTTTACAGTATAGGAGATTATGCAATACACACCCTTGCCTAGGCTTTATTCCCCTATTCAAAATTATAAAAGACACATAAACTGTTTATATTGAAAACCATCGTGCACTTTTGTATGAACAGTAATTTGCTAAGAAACTACTTCCCTTGGGAATACAAAGTCATACATTTACAATTAAATATTGCCTCTGAATCCTTAAATAGTCCGAGCTGACTGTGTAATCAGGTAAGGAATAAATTAATGGAAGTGTCTTCTTCTGGAAAGGGAAATTTACATATACATAGGCAGTAAGATGTATGCTATGAGCCGAGTATAACATAATCAACATCGTGATATCCGGCAGGCGAAAAATCTTCTTGGGTTAAATCTACAGGAACAATTAGTACCATGGATTACTGAAAGCGTTCCACCAATCGTAAGAGTTTAGCAATTAGCATTTCAATTTAACGTTCTCTGCCAGGAATACTACAAGACTGCTTACGGGAGTAGTTTACAAGTAACGTCTGTCATGCGCAGGTTGGTTTACCAATGGGACCCTCAGTCACTGTTACCATCATCATTTATGCAATAACTCCAATGACTACGGCGATGACCAGGTCACCCACGACCACCACTGGTATAAAAGTAATTCACACGCCCCGTTACCCGCTATCTTCACCACCGCGATCTTCATCAACAGTAATGGGGACTCGATACCTATCTGTCCTCATTGCGATCGCACATGCATACCGCGGCTTGACCTGATAGGTCACCCGCAAATCAACCACACTCTAACCGGCAGGAAACCCTTCCTACAATCACCAAATCCGCCTCCACTTTCCAAACTGCTCACATTCATTCACTCACCGCACGTAACTATTCAGTCACACGTACATTCACGAAAGAGGAATTCATCCAATACATCGACATGCCAGGCACAAATTGCACTCCCCCAAATCTAGCACCTACAACGCCCCATCTAGCAGCACAGCTACCACTAGTGACCTCACCACTGTAAGCAACTGTACAACTCCAACCCATCTTGCCCTCATTGACACCACACGTCCACATCACGCAATGGTCTACCTAGTCCTTTGGGAATTCATCGCATAAAACCTGGTAAACGAGTAAAATGAGTACCAACATGCGCTCACCACGTCCATCTTAATTCCCAACACTGCCCACATACATCATATCAACACAAGGACCTAATCGGCCACATGTGTCTCCAGTGAAATCTGTGGTAAATCACCGCCATCAATACCATTTCACCACAGTAGTTTCTACGTCACACAGGAACCCTTTAGCTCCTGCTCCATGTGCCTCCTCTCATACATGTGTGCTCCGAGCTCTAGAAAATCATAGGGCGTTTGTATAGGAAGTTGCCAACTGATGATTGACATCATATCTCGCAGTCAGGTCCTTGTGTGTTTGTGTGAAGTGGACAACTGGTGACATGAGCGTTAGGCTGCGATGGGTTCTACATAATATGCGCTCTTTGGCACTCCCAATCCATGGGATCCGAGCCAGGTAACTCGGCATGCTTAGGGACGGCTCCGGCATCGCCAGTCACCTGCAGCCCTCATTGCCTTCGTCTGCTTGATTTGGTCATGATGTTGGGCAGAGATGGAGTAGGACAAATGCAGCGCAAGCCTGCCAGCACTATTAAAAACCAAGCACAAGTCACCGTGCCTGCGCCACTATGCCCTGGGCATACCGTTGACCTCAGTGGAGCGACAGTTGAACTGGCGTCATTAATTAAACCGTTTCTCCTTACCCGAAAACTAAGTGAATAGTCGATCGCCGCCTGTTCAAGTCTCACTCACTAGCTCCACTCCTGCAGGAACTAATAAAACGCATGCTTAAAATAAGAACATTAATAAAATAAAGCAGGTTGGGGTCTTTCAGTAACCAAGGGGCAGCTTTTTATTATTTATTGTTATAAGGCATAAATATTTCTGCCGAATAAAGCAGCATTTAGGAACCCTTGGCATCTGTATTGCCAGCAAAATACGCAAAATTCTGGGCATGCGATATCATTCATTTGGAATGGTCAATAATCAAAACCCCCGGATTTGTAAAGATCTGAACATTCCACTCCTTTAAGTCACCTAGGGTATTTTTGCTATCGATGATATCATATATCACATAATATGGTAAGTTTCTTTTATTCGTAAATGTTAATGAAACATGCGTGAATCGTACAAAGCAAGACAAGAGACACATACCGCTGTAAATTAAGCAACTCATTATACAATAATTCTTAAGGCGATGATTTTCTCTGAAGACAAAATAAATTATTCTCAAACTATCGGTGCTTAACCTAATAAACTTCAATCAAATGATTTGTTACCCGGATTTTTTTTTGGTGTACCGCACAGGAGAATAAAACCGATTGAACTTGAGGATTATTTTGAAGACTTGACTTCTAAACCAGCTCTTATTAAGATATCGGATAAGTGAAAGCAAAAACCATTAGCGTATTGCATAGGTTACGTAAAGCTCCTGCAAAACCACAGACACCACTCTCTAAAGACCAACTGGCTACAGTATGCCCGCACAAATTATGACCAAGTAATAAGTTCAAAGCCTAAAAATGTCATCGAGTATCTGATAAAAGCGAAGTGGTCGCAAACAAGCAGATAGGATCCTTGGAAAAAGCGCTTTATTAGCTATTATTAGCACTATAACCAATAGCCAAATTAGTTTTCGGTTTCTCGGTCGGATCCAGCATCAGAGACAGATTCAGATGAAGGTATTGCGCTGTCCTGGTTTTATGCAGTATTTATAGGATGTATTGACTGGGCCACTGCATGCCTATCACAATTGATAATTCCCTAGTGCATGGCAGATAGTTGCAGATAGCGTGATAATTTTCTGACCAGTCAAGCGTTGCAGTGTGCAGTTGCCATGCCGCTGGTGTGCCCCAACGTGCTTGCCAGGATCATCGGTTCCTACGCTCATCGAACGTGGTTGCATGTGGTGCGATGATAGTCCGCAAGCGTATTGACAGGTTTGGAATTAATTGCGTTGAATGAGGTTTCGTGCAGTAACACCTGCATCTAATACTTCGTCAGTATCTTTGAACACGGGTTGCACACCAGTTTTTTGACCGGCGTTTAGAGCAAATGGCTGTCCGCGTAACTTTGTCAACCAGTGCCTAAGCAATCGAGACTAGATACCAATCCCGGGTGGTTTTAAACTTTGGCGAACTCTCCCGTATTTGAAGAATGCCTCGGATGCCGTCAGCCACCTTCTTACACTCCCTGGCGTTGGAGCTGCGCACAGGCCGGAGGCAATCGTAAGGCACCAGATCATGTAATAAAAAGACCCACTGCTGTGGAAAGAAACATCTTGGGTCGTTTATCGACTCTGGTGCAGTTGTGGACAAAGGAACTATGTCAGAGAAACTGGAAGACTACTGCGAACGCGAATGTTCGAGGACGCAGCAGCAATGAGGAGAAACGACACCAGCTTTCAAGTCGTGGCTCATTCTACGGGATGCAGTTACCCATTTAAGTTTTATGAAGCCGAAATTCTCGCCAGAGGCGATCAACGCGTGAGCCATGAACTGCTCGAGTCATGATTTTCCGGCCCTCAATGAATCAAAAAGTGCAATGACCTGCCTGCTCAATATTCGGTGTTGAGACTTTGCCAGGGCAAAACTGTTCGCCATACGGAGAACGTGTGGTCGGTCACTGTTCCTGGTGCGAGCGCCGGCGAGCCAAATTGCCCAATAGCTAGCAAGGATGACGAAATCCTGCCGTTAGCAATCTGAAATGCTGGCTATCATCTTACACCATGTAACCACGTGCGATGAACGTGGGAACCGATGATCTTGGAAAGCACGTTGGGGCAAACCAAAAGCATGGCAACTGCACACTTCAACGCCTGGCTGGTCAGGCAATAATCCCACCACCTCTTAACTCTCCGCACTCGGGAACTATCAATTGTGATAGACATGCAGTGGCCCAGCCATTACATCCTATAAATACTGCAAAAAACATTCTCTAACGCTGTTTCTGATGATGGATCGGAGTGAGAAACCATAACTTCAGGCTAATAAAGCACCATTTTCCTTCCTCCGCACTACGTCTTGTCGGCGATTAAGTTTTCGTGCTAAAGCTGAAAGACTATGTGAGTAAAATGGAATCATTTTTAAATGACTACAGAAAATTTCGTCTAGAATCCTCAGGGAAAGAAATAAACAAAATCGATGGAAGACTTACTCTGAATAAGTGTTACACCTTTGCTGATAAAAACGCGATCCATAATAAAACGGCACTATTTTTAATGCTGAGCTATACACACTTCTCAAACTACACTGGGCTACCAAAAACGAATAAAATACCCATAACCGTATAGCCAATTATTTGTCTGTCAAATTCACCTCAACACGCACTAGCAAAATGGCATTTTTCAGCGCATTAGAGTCCATTCGACAATTATTTTGCACTTGCCCGACAAAAGAATGCTTTTCATTTAGTTGAAGAAATTAAACATCAAATCACCACTGACAAATATATAATTTTCTAGCTGTCTAATCATTATTTAAAAATGTGCCACATGGGATTTTATATGCGCCCATGCGTTTGAAACCTGCCTGACTAGGTGAATGTCTGAAGCTTTGAATTATCATGTGCAATTTCTGTTGAATCGGAAACTCCAGACAAATTGACGGAATCGCAATGGAAAGTCCACTAGGGTCAACCTTCGCTGACCTTTTCATAGGTGACCTAGAAGAAACCATGTCGTTAAAATTGAACAGGACAACATTTTACAGAATATATACAAGCATCTTGATAGCACGGAAGACGCCAAAAGACCCATGTATGGTTATGCATAATTTGCTTTCAAAGATTAAATTCATAAAGGAAATGGAGTGGTGTAACATGCTACCTTCCCAGGGCTGCATTTATTCGGACAAATTTCCGTATCCAGGGCCTCAATGGAGCAAATGTTCCTCGTTCTTGGAAAGATAGTATGCACCAGATTTCGTTTCCAGTGTATTGGCAAAGAGCTCATAAAATGTAGGTTTTGCAATTTCCATGTATTTTTTGGAAAACAGGGTGTTTCAATGAACCATCATTCCCTCTGAACAAGAGCACGACTGGGTAGGAGCCATGACTATCAGGCACACTTCATTCAAAAAAGCAGCAAAACTTTACGGCCAAAATTGGCGGAATAGTCAAATATTAAAGAGCTCGCCAGGACATCCGAATATCTAAGGGTGATAACTTTTTAAAAATTATCGATTGACATTCGCACTTCAGCCTAGAAAGGGTATACAAAGCAACTGAATTCGTCTCCAACACCTAGCCACTGATACCTAGCCACTGCACGTCTCTCCTAATTCTTTGTATGGATTCACGTGCACTTGTGGATACAAGTAAATTGGGCAAACGCAAAGGAAATTGGCAGCCAGCGCCATTAAGCATTCGCCTTAACGGCTTTTCAAAAAAGAAAATTTAATACCTCAGCCTTTGATTACAAAAAATCGACTAAACATCTTTCCGAGTACTTTTTTTTCTGTCCTATACAGAGGTTTATATATATATATATCCACATATATATCCAAATCCACTCTTCTATTTGCTTCTTTCCGTTATCTTTGTTAACAGAGACGGGTAAAATTTGATATTGGTACCACAGGTTCCCACTGCACATGACTATTTAAAATTCATAGCACGCAAAAATGCTTCAAAAATCGATAGACTATCCGGCCTGATTAACTATAGCAAATTCACAGCGGACTTAACGATGGTAAACCTTATTGAATTGGATTTCCTCTAGTCGGTTGCCATTTCATGCGTCATGATTCACATTTTACTTATCTGTGGCATATCACCTGCAAAGTCTTTTGGAGAAATCTTACACGATGCCAGGTCACCTATAATTTAAATAAAAATCACCTCCAAAAGGCGCCTGCGGCAGTAGAAACAGTTTTTTGCGTCACCATTGGGACAAAATCGCCTACACCCTCCTCATCAAGTTCGATGAGCTTTGCAAAAGGAAGGGTTTAGGATTACCCAAACACTGCACTCTAGGTTTTGTGGGCTCCCTAGGTGAGTGTTGATTCATGCATCACACAATTTATCAAGCACAGTATGAAGCACACAAAACTGAAGACAGCAAGTTTTCACTTGTGGTTTATGCTTATTCTCAGTATGTTCATTGACATATGAAAAACTAGAAAGGCAGTACTATATAGAAAAACTGGAAGGTGTAAAATGTCAGTTTTGTTGTAATCATCGTAAGAAGATGGACGATAAAATATTAATGAAATTCGTTTTATTTTGGTTCTCCTCTCCATCTAGATTCCATGACGCAGGCCTAGGACCATTCGTGGTTTCGATCGAAAATTTTGGCAAAACGCATTTTGTTTTCAGTAGCTGAACAAATTAAAGTGTCTTTCATTAAACCATTAGGGAGCCTACCACACTTTACAGGTTTAGTTCAGAAAATTGAAAATTTGTTGATAATACCACCCAAAGGTAGGCAAAGGAATAACACTATGTAAAATCTGGCACCAAGGAACAGGAGAATAATGCCCACTTTTTCTTGAATTTGCACTCGCTTTTGTAAAGCAACTAAATCACTTACAATTCACCCTTTCTGATTTAAACTAAAAGAAGCTATTTTTGCATCTGTCGTTCAGTTATGAAGAAAAAAGGTTAATGGTTTCGAATCAGAAAAGTTTTCATTTTGAGAAACGTTCTCTGATACACAGCACATCTGCAATTTTCGATGATGGAAAACTTAATTGAAAACAGTAAATGGTGAATTCATGTGCAACATTACATTTGATGTTGTCGATTAGTCATGAAAACCTAGCTCTGGCCCTTAAAATCAAAGTAAGGCAATGCTAGGGAGAGAAAGGGAGAGAGTGGTCGCAAAGAGCACTTAATAGCATCTCAAAAAGTTATATGATGTATCGAGCGAGGTTGACATTTTTAGGGATTACGGTCCATGATAATAACTGTCACATAACTACTTAAGTTCTTCCTTTCTAATATAAAAGACATTTTATAATTTCAGTTAAGATGTAATGAGGTAAACCAGAGGACAATTAATAAATCGACATTCAAAATGGGGATATGTGTAATCAGATATCAGAGGGACGCAGAGCTTGAACGTTATCTCATCAGTGTCGTTCACAACTCTACATCTGCATTCACACAAAGCTGTCTAATGCTGCCTGAAGCATTTTAGGAAATTGGTGCTAAATACAGGGTATTGTTTGATTCGGCATTCTCGTTACAAAAACTTTAAACGGTACAGAAGAGGTTTAAGTTATATGATATATTGCGCAGAAGACTGGCATTCAGCACTCGGTTTCCCTTTCAGCAAAAATGCTAAATTAATGGATTTGCATATTTCATTGAGCTTCGTTGACTGCGGTAGACATAGTCCTATAACCAATACCTTCTCACAACGTAGATGCGATTAAAGTAAACTTGTAATGAAACTAGAGCATACTGCTAAAACTGATTCCTTACATTTCTTTTATTCTACAAGATATTTCTGTTAGTAGTTACTTTTTCGTTTTACTCCCGTCTTGTTCATCATTTATCTGTTATGGAGCCTCCTTGAGCTGACAGGATAAACAGATCGATGTTCATATATTCGTGTTTCAAAGGCATTTCATCCTTCAAATAGAAGTTAATTAGCCCGATGTCTCATCAAAGGTACTTATCAATTGGCCTATTGGCTATTTTGACGTCTCCAATTGCTAACCGATGATTCAGTCACTTTAGCCAGTTCCTCAAAATACCGCTTGGAGAAAGGTAAACGGTTAAGCCTCCTGCTAAGCGACGTTCTAGTGCATTATTATGTCATGTCCAGTTTTACTTATTTTCCGCAGGACATGACAGTTGAAATCACCGAATTATTTCTGGGAGACTAATATGAGGAAATGGAGAATCGCCTCAGACAAGCCCGAATCCCCCAAATCCTGAAGTTCTGCTCTAGGACGTAATTCAGGTTTCATGGAACAATCTACGAGCAGGTTAAAGTCCGGCCAATGGAATCGCCGATAAAAGGACTCTTCGTTGAGGAGGTCCTACAAAGTTTGGAATGACTGCTTTTTCAACACCACTGACCGAAATATTGAGCTCAGCATGTAAATGATACCTTGGTCGTCATCCAACTGGATCAGGTGCTAAAATGCAAATAATATGCCAACTTGGCCGCCCCGAATGTACAACGAACGATAGAGGAAGAGAAAATAACCAGCTGGCCTTTCTTGACGTTCTGGTCTGGCGCAAAATTGTGTTGACCAAATAATGTAGCATCCAGAAAATGACAAACACAACAAAGGTATTTTGTTGCAACAGGAACCACTTTATCAACTACAAACTCTAATGTGCGGTGCGGATACATTACAGTGTAACGGAAGACACGGTTGCCGAATTAAAATATCTTCGACGGGTGTTTAGAGTGAATGGTTACCCGTGAAACAAATGACCACAAACGTGCCTAGAGAACAAATCTTACCGGGCCGAAATTTTGCCGAGCTCTCCCGTACGTGAAGAATGTCTCGGAAGCCGTCAGTCGCCATCTCACACCCCCTGTAGTTAGAGTTGCGCATAGACCGGAGGCAACCATAAATTGCCAGATCATGAGACCGAAAGACCCACTGTTATGGCAAGAAACATCCGTGGTCGCTTACCGTATTTGTGGCCCCAGTAAAAAATGCAACTCTGGTCAGGTTTAGCACCGCTGCGGTCAGTACATGCGTGTCATTCTTCTATGCACGTTAGGCTCGGACTAAGCCACATGGAGAACATGTCGATGAAAATTGCTCCTGGTTCCAATTTCGGAGAGTAAAATGTCCTAAGAGCGCACATGAATGACGAAATCCGGCTCTCAGCAGTTGGACAGCGGGTAGTCATCGAACCACACACAACCACGTCCAATGAGCGAGGGAGCCAACACTTATAACAGGCACGTGGGTGCAAAGTGACGGCATGAAAAATATATATTACATCTGGCCGGCAAGACAGTTATCTAACCGCGCATGCATGCGGTAGCTGCCAATTGTGGCATCCTATAAATATGGCAAAACCTGGGCAATTAAAAAATTTCATTTAACTCTGTCGCCGATGCTGGATTCGCGTTGAATGCCTAAATGTCAGGTGAATAATATTCTTGTTCTAGTGGTCGTGTCTCCTTCTTCGTTCATAATTTCATTCAAAACCACCAACACGCCTCAGATTTCTTGGGGATGAGTTTTACCTTGCTAGTTATTAGCTGACTGGGAGAGGTTTTCAGTCCCCACCCTATCAGTGGCTACTGAAATATAGTCCCGAACGCTGAAAAAACATTGACTTTCAGCCCACAAGCATTTCGTCATGCATTAAATAGGAATTTTTTCAGTTTGTTTAACAATGCTTGAATTGAGCACCCTTCGCAAAGCCAATTGGTAAGCCAGCCATCCGATAGTGGTTAGATTTCACCTTGTATCTTAAATAGCATACTCATCCTCCTTATCCTCATCATCACTACCATGGGATTTCATGTCCATTGCAGGACTAAAGTAGAGATACAACCAGTTCCTGGTTTTCTTTCCTTTTATCCGTTTTGAAGTAGTCTCAGTGTTCTAAACTTCTGGGCTCTGTAGCCTTGCTATAGCTTTCATTCCGCCTGACTGAAGAATATCTGATTTGACATATACAACTCTTGAAACCAGCATGCAATTCTAAACAGCAGTTCCAAAGAATATATAGTGTATAAGAACACGAAAAATAAGTTTCTACTGGTATGCACAAAGTGAGCAGTTGCTCGTTCGGCAGTACAGTTTCACCTTCCTATCACTTTCGGGTTAAAGATTGGGCAGGCGCTCATCTAACTCTCTATTATAGAATGGCTCCTCGACTTAGCTCTTAACTGTAGAAAATTATTTTTACCTGTAAGTTCGTCAGTAAGTTAACTGTTAGTAGAAGTCAGAGACAGGCGGACGCGTTCGTGACCACCTACAATTTTATTTGCATTATCATTCCACGTGAAGTGCAACATTGTGGTGGGATTTATTCTCGGATCTGCTTACAGAGGTTTCCTGTTCGCCAGATGGATGTTGAAAACTGACATGATTTTGGATTTGCATGGAAATTCAACAGAATAACAGATCTAAGTCTTATATTTCACTTTTAAATAATAGATTACAATCTACTTTAGCAGTAGATTGGCTAATAGATAATAAATTTCAAATAGTAATAGATTATTTAAATTATTTGTCCTTTTTAGGCGTGGGTGCAGGATGTCTGCAATTGATATCAATTATCTAGTTAGCGCTTGAGTGTGATCAAATGTGTTCTCTGTGGTGACAGATTGCGATGACGAGAGAGAGAGAGAGAGTTGAGCTGTAGACTTACTCAAAGGCTATCACGATTACTCATGAGGTTGGTGCGTAATCACGTCTTTAACTTGGGCCCAAACACCCACCAGTGATTGTACAATGCCAACTTGACAGAACTCGCTTTATCCACCTATCCGACGACACTCAAGCCTCGAGAGATTATAGATCATGTACTTTAATCCAAAGGAAGTAGTGAGGGTGACTGCAAGATATTTGCCGAGAGTTTTGGTGTATGGCCAAGGCACATACAGTCTATCGTTTGAAGCTAATGAAGTATCATATAATAAGAAGGCGCGTGCGATCTCTGAGTCCTAGAAATCCACACTAGCACAAGGTAAGCATGTGTTAAGTGTGAGTTTGAAACCTTTAGAAAACGCTAGTGTCTGTGAGTACTTTGTAAACATAGTTGATAAAGGGCAGAGAAAGCATCTATGTTCAGAATATTACATTTGCGATTTCCTATATCTGAGGTTATAAATATTAATTTGGGCCAAATAGATAACTAAATTCTTTTTTTCTGAAAAGACACGTTTATTATATCAAAACATTTGTTTACTTTTGAAAGAATACAATTTTGGCTAAATATTTAAAACATTCCTCATTGGATTTCTGTACCTTCCTAATGTTTATTTAAATACTAATATTCAGTCTCGAAATAACATTATTCTTGGTAGGATCCAATAATTGTGGTGACAGAGTTTTGTAGGCAATGTACTTTACTCACACCTCTATCATTTATCTTAGTAAATTCTAGACTTTTGCTATGCTTCTTCGGTTAGCATAAAGAGACATTTGACATAACTTGCAGCGAAATGTGATTTCACCTGGTATTATATTATTGCCTCCCTTTCCGGAAATAGATGCTTTCTCTGCCCTTTATCAACTATGTTTACAAAGTACTCACAGACACTACCGTTTTCTAAAGGTTTCAACTCATACTTAACACATGCTTACCTTGTGCTAGTGTGGATTTCTAGGACCCAGAGATCGCACGTTCCTTCTTATTATATGATACTTCATTAGCTTCAAACGATAGACTGTATGTGCCTTGGCCATACACCAAAACTCTCGGCAAATATCTTGCAGTCACCCTCACTACTTCCCTTTGGATTAAAGTACATGATCTATAATCTCTCGAGGATTGGGTGTCGTCGGATAGGTGGATAAAGCGAGTTCTGTCAAGTTGGCATTGTACAATCACTGGTGGGTGTTTGGGCCCAAGTTAAAGACGTGATTACGCACCAACCTCATGAGTAATCGTGATAGCCTTTGAGTAAGTCTACAGCTCAACTCTCTCTCTCTCTCGTCATCGCAATCTGTCACCACAGAGAACACATTTGATCACACTCAAGCGCTAACTAGATAATTGATATCAATTGCAGACATCCTGCACCCACGCCTAAAAAGGACAAATAATTTAAATAATCTTTATTTTTTGAAATTTATTATCTATTAGCCAATCTTCTGCTAAAGTAGATTGTAATCTATTATTTAAAAGTGAAAAATGAGACTTAGATCTGTTATTCTGTTGAATTGCTATGCAAATCCAAAATCATGTCAGTTTCAACATCCATCTGGCGAACAGGAAACCTCTGTAAGCAGATCCGAGAATACATCCCACCACACTGTTGCACTTCACGTGGAATGATAATGCAAATAAAATTGTAGGTGGTCACGAACGCGTCCGCCTGTCTCTGACTTCTACTAACAGATAACTTACTGACAAACTTACAGGTAAAAATAATTTTCTACAGTTAAGAGCTAAGTCGAGGAGCCATTCTATAATAGAGAGTTAGATGAGCGCCTGCCCAATCTTAACCCGAAAGTGATAGGAAGGTGAAACTGTACTGCCGAACGAGCAACTGCTCATTTGTGCATACCAGTAGAAACTTATTTTTCATGTTCTTATACACTATATATTCCTTGGAACTACTGTTTAGAATTGCATGCTGGTTTCAAGAGTTGTATATGTCAAATAAGATATTCTTCAGTCCGGCGGAATGAAAGCCATAGCAAGGCTACAGAGCCCGGAGGTTTAGAACACTGAGACTACTTCAAAACGGAGAAAAGGAAAGAAAACCAGGAACTGGTTGTATCTCTACTTAAGTCCTGCAATGGACATGAAATCCCATGGTAGTGATGATGAGGATAAGGAGGATGAGTATGCTATTTAGGATAAAAGGTGAAATCTAGCAACTATCGGATGGCCGGCTTACCATTTGGCTTTGCGAAGGGTGCTAAATTCAAGCATTGGTAAACAAACTGAAAAAATTCCTATTTAATGCATGACGAAATGCTTGTGGGCTGAAAGTCAATGTTTTTTCAGCGTTCGGGACTATATTTCAGTAGCCACTGATAGGGTGGGGACTGAAAACCTCTACCAGTCAGCTATTAACTAGCAAGGTAAAACTCATCCCCAACAAATCTGAGGCGTGTTGGTGGTTTGAATGAAATTCTGAACGAAGAAGGAGACACGACCACTGGAACAAGAATATTATTCACCTGACATTTAGGCATTCAACGCGAATTCAGCATTGGCGACAGAGTTAAATGAAATTTTTTAATTGCCCAGGTTTTGCCATATTTATAGGATGCCACAATTGGCAGC
The DNA here is from genome assembly GCA_017591395.1 of Schistocephalus solidus. Lineage (NCBI taxonomy): Eukaryota > Metazoa > Platyhelminthes > Cestoda > Diphyllobothriidea > Diphyllobothriidae > Schistocephalus > Schistocephalus solidus. Next base: position 67,420 of record WEDG01010711.1, on the reverse strand, counting down.
TACCGCATGCATGCGCGGTTAGATAACTGTCTTGCCGGCCAGATGTAATATATATTTTTCATGCCGTCACTTTGCACCCACCTGCCTGTTATAAGTGTTGGCTCCCTCGCTCATCGGACGTGGTTGTGTGTGGTTCGATGACTACCCGCTGTCCAACTGCTGAGAGCCGGATTTCGTCATTCATGTGCGCTCTTAGGACATTTTACTCTCCGAAATTGGATCCAGGAGCAATTCTCATCCACATGTTCTCCATGTGGCTAAGTCTGAGCCTAACGTGCATAGAAGAATGACACGCATGTACTGACCGCAGCGGTGCTAAACCTGACCAGAGTTGCTTTTTTTACTGGGGCCACAAATACGGTAAGCGACCACGGATGTTTCTTGCCGTGACAGTGGGTCTTTCGGTTTCATGATCTGGCGATTTACGGTTGCCTCCTGTCTATGTGCGACTCTAACTACAGGGGGTGTGAGATGGCGACTGACGGCTTTCGAGACATTCTTCATGTACGGGAGAGCTCGCCAAAATTTCGGCCCGGTAAGATTTGTTCTCTAGGCACGTTTGTGGTCATTTGTTTCACGGGTAGCCATTCGCTCTAAACACCCGTCGAAGATATTTTAATTCGGCAACCGTGTCTTCCGTTACACCGTAATGTATCCGCACCGCACATCAGAGTTTGTAGTTGATAAAGTGGTTGCTGTTGCAACAAAATACCTTTGTTGTGTTTGTCATTTTCTGAATGCTACATTATTTGGTCAACACAATTTTGCGCCAGACCAGAACGTCAAGAAAGGCCAGCTGGTTATTTTCTCTTCCTCAATCGTTCATTGTACATTCGGGGCGGCCAAGTTGGCATATTATTTGCATTTTAGCACCTGATCCAGTTGGATGACGACCAAGGTATCATTTACATGCTGAGCTCAATATTTCGGTCAGTGGTGTTGAAAAATCAGTCATTCCAAACTTTGTAGGACCTCCTCAACGAAGACTCCTTTTATCGGCGATTCCATTGGCCGGACTTTAACCTGCTCGTAGATTGTTCCATGAAACCTGAATTACGTCCTAGAGCAGAACTTCAGGATTTGGGGGATTCGGGCTTGTCTGAGGCGATTCTCCATTTCCTCATATTAGTCTCCCAGAAAGAATTCGGTGATTTCAACTGTCATGTCCTGCGGAAAATAAGTAAAACTGGACATGACATAATAATGCACTAGAACGTCGCTTAGCAGGAGGCTTAACCGTTTACCTTTCTCCAAGCGGTATTTTGAGGAACTGGCTAAAGTGACTGAATCATCGGTTAGCAATTGGAGACGTCGAAATAGCCAATAGGCCAATTGATAAGTACCTTTGTTGAGACATCGGACTAATTAACTTCTATTTGAAGGATGAAATGCCTTTGAAACATGAATATATGAACATCGATCTGTTTATCCTGTCAGCTCAAGGAGGCTCCATAACAGATAAATGATGAACAAGACGGAAGTAAAAACGAAAAACAGTAACTACTAATAGAAATATCTTGTAGAATAAAAAGAAAGGTAAGGAATCAGTTTTAGCAGTATGCTCTAGTTTCATTACAAGTTTACTTCAATCGCATCTACGTTGTGAGAAGGTACTGGTTATAGGAATATGTCTACCGCAGTCAACGAAGCTCAATGAAATATGTAAATCCATTAATTTATCATTTTTGCTGAAAGGGAAACCGAGTGCTGAATGCCAGTCTTCTGCGCAATATATCATATAACTTAAACCTCTTCTGTACCATTTAAAGATTTTGTAACGAGAATGCCGAATCAAACAATACCCTGTATTTAGCACCAAATTCGTAAAATGCTTCAGTCAGCTGGTTGAGTTATTTAAAGCATTAGACAGCTTTGTGTGAATGCAGATGTAGAGTTGTGAACGACACCGATGAGATAACGTTCAAGCTCTGCGTCCCTCTGATATCTGATTACACACATCCCCATTTTCAATGTCGATTTATTAATTGTCCTCTGGTTTACCTCATTCCATCTTAACTGAAATTATAAAATGTCTTTTATATTAGAAAGGAAGAACTTAAGTAGTTATGTGACAGTTATTATAATGGACCGTAATCCCTAAACATTAATGAAGCCATCTTTTATACTAAAACACATTTCATAATGGTAAGTACCATTGAATGAGATAGCACAACCATCAGAAAGGAATGGTCAATTTAAATATTCGAGAGTGCTCAAAGCTTGATACGGTTAAAATATGGAAAAATGTTAAGGTATTTGCATTTATTAAGGTGATGTTACTTCACTTTCACGGATCTTTCATTCGAAAATTTCTCGTGTAATCTAATACCCACTTCCGAATTGCATCTAAAGACTGTGAACGTGACCAGAAATTTGAAGGTTACATTTTTTGAAATTAATGATTGACGCTATGCTATCTATTAAATAACGTCCAGTTTGTTGAAGTAAATGATATTCCATGAGTGCAGCTGCAAAGGAAAAAGGGCACTGAACGTATCATTGCCAGTTAAGTTGTCGTACTGGTTCACGGTTATTCATAACTGTGGTTTTAGCTTTCACAGAAAACGGCAGTCATATGTGCCAGTCCAAAATACTGACGCAAACCTGTAAACGTTTTGAAATGATATAAAATGCTATTTGCGACCACTCCCTCCCTCAAAATCCTTACTTTTCTCTTAAGGGCCAGAGACAGGTTTTCAGGACCTATCAACAACATCAAATATGAAGTTTCCCATGAAATCAAAATTCCATGTTCTCAATTGAGTTTGCCATCATCGCGAATTGCAGATGTGCTGTGTATCAAAGAACGATTCTCAATATGTAAACTTTGCTGACTCGAAACCGTTATCTTTTTTCTTCATAACTGAACGACAGAAGCAAAAATACCTTCTTTGCATTTAAATCACAAAGGTTTAGTGTAAAGTGATTTAGTTGCATTCAAACATCGGAGGAACATCTAAAAACAATCGGACATTATTCTTGTGTTCCTGTGTACCCTTTGTTGTGTATAGAAGCTAATTCTGGATGAATATATCATCAGCTGTTCTGAGGAATACAGTTTTGTCAAATATACCATTTGCTGAATTATACCTGTTAAATGTGTTTGACTTCTAAATGATATATTTGAAACCAACTTCGTTTGTTCAGGCACTGAATGTAAAGTGCGTTTCGCCAAAATTTTCAATCAAAACGCCATCGGTGAAGGGCCCGTGGCCCGCGCAGAGAAACTAGATGGAGATGAGAACCAAAATAAATGAATTTTCCTGAATATTTGATTGTCCGTCTTCTTAGAATGATACCAGCCAAAGTGTTATTGAACCGTTCTCTAAATGTCTCATATGGTATTGCCTTTCTAGTTGTTCATATGTCAAGGAACGTACTTGGAATAAGCATAAACCACAAGTGAATGCTTCCTGTCTTCAGTTTGGTCTGATTCGTACTACGCTTGATAAATGGTGCGATGCATGAATCAACACTCATCTAGGGAGCCAACAGCACCTAGAGTGCATGGTTTGAGTAATCTTAAAACCCTTACTCAAGCCTAGCTCATTGCACTCGATGGCAAGGGTGTGGGTGATTTTTTCACAATGGTGACGCAGGTGCTTTCAAGATTTGATTTATATTAAGTTTTTAGGTGAGTTGGTATCGTGTGAGTTTTCTGCAAAAGACCCCAAGACTTATATGCGACAGATAATTAAAAGGTGAATTATAGCGCATAAAAATGACAATGGACTAGAGGAAAGACGTGCCCTTCTTTATTGTGCGGTGAAGTTGCAAAAATCATTAAGGCCAGATGGACTGGGGACTTTTGAATCATATTTGCTCGGTGTGAATTTAAAATCGGCATGTACAACGGGAATCTTTGGTACAAACCAAGTTCTCGGTGTCTGCTCAAATGCAACCATTATCTGTTTAACAGAGATAATGGATAGAAGCATAAAGAAGAGTAAATTTGCACATAAAACCAGTGCATACCAGCAAGTTTATTGTTCTGTGCAGAGAATGCTCAAAAACAATGATATATTTAAACATCAGTACAGGACAGAAAAAAGTGAGGGATACAGTAACGAAACAAATCGGTGAGTAACTCTAGGTATGAAGATTACCATTGCAATTAAGGATTGACCAAATATAGCTAGCTGCTTGCAGAGGCCACGTTTATACCTCCGTTTATAGAGTGCCTCCAAATAGCGCAATGTCCAAGTTCCTCTTGCCCGAACAGGTCCTCGGAAAGCTGTTTTGAGTGACCGTGATTAAGACGAAATTTCTTACTTGAAGATCGAGGTATCGTGAAGTCGTTTAACACGAAAGCTCAATGACCCTGTCTACCAATTTCCTTTGCCATTGCCCAATTTTCTTGCATCCACAAGTGCAAATGAATCCATACAAAGAATTCGGAGTGACGTGCAGCGGCTAGGCATCCTTTTCCTGGTTACTGGGAATAGTTTACTAAGAGTGTTGGAGACGAATGAAGTTGCTTTGTATACCTTTTCTAGGCTGAAGTGCGAATGTTACTTGATAATTTTTGAAATGTTATCACCCTTTGATATTCGGATGTCTTGGCGAGCTCTTTACGATTTGACTGTTCCGCCAATTTTGGCCGTAAAGTTTTGCTGCTTTTTTGAATGAAGTGTGCCTGATAGTCATGCCTAAGTAAGGCTGCATTTATGCGGACAATTTCCGTATCCATGGCCTCAATGAAGCAAATGTCCCTCGTACTTGGATAGAGAGTATGTACCAGATTTCAGTTCCGATGTATTGGCACAGATGTTATCAAATGTAGGTGTTGCCTTTTCCATGTATTTGTTTGGAAAACAGCGTTCTTCAGTGAACGATCATTCCCTCTGAACGGGAGCACGACTGGGATGGTAGCATGTTACACCATTCCATTTCCTTTATGAATTTAATCTTTGAAAGCAAATTATGCATAACCGACCATAGGTCTTCGGCGTCTTTTCTGGCTATCAAGAAGCAAGTATACAGTATTCACATATCTTCTGTAAAATGTTGTCCTGTTCAATTTTAGTGACATGGTTTCTTCTAGGTAGCCTATGAAAAGGTCAGCAAAGGTTGACCCTAGTGGACTTTCCATTGCGATTACGTTAATTTGTCTGGAGTTTCTGATTCAACAGAAATTGCACATGGTAATGCAAAGCTTCAGACATTCACCTAGTCAGGCAGGCTTCAAACGAATGGGTGCATAGAAAATCCCGTGAAACCTTTGTAAATAATGATTAGGCAGCTAAGAAAATTATATATTTTGTCGGTGGTGATTTGATCTTTGATTTCTTCAACTAAATGAAAACATTCTTTTTTCGGGAAAGTGCAAAATAACTGTCAAATGAACTCTAATGCGCCGAAAAGCCATTGTTCTAGTGCTTGTTGAGGTGAATTAGACAGACAAAGAATTGCCTTTAGCGTTATGGGTATTTTATTCGTTTTCGGTAGCCCAGTGTAGCTTAAGAAGTGTGTACAGTTCAGCATTAAAAATAGTGCCGTTTTATTGTGAATCGGGTTACAATCAGAAAACGTTTAACACTTATCCGGAGTAAGTATTCCACCGACTTGCTTTATTTCTTTCCCTGAGGATTCTAGAAGAAATTTACTGTAGTTATTTAAAAGAGATTCCAACTGCACACTGCAACGCTTGACTGGTCAGAAAATTATCATGCTATCTGCAACTATCTGCCATGCACTTGGGAACTATATATTGTGATAGGCATGCAGTGGCCCAGTCAATACATCCTATAAATACTGCAAAAACCAGGGCAACGCAATACCTTCATCTGAATCTGTCTCTGATGCTGGATCCGAGCGAGAAACCGAAAACTAATTTGGCTATTGGTTATAGTGCTAATAATAGCTAATAAAGCGCTTTTTCCAAGGATCCTATCTGCTTGTTTGCGACCACTTCGCTTTTATTAGATACTCGATGACATTTTTAGGCTTTGAACTTATTACTTGGTCATAATTTGTGTGGGCATACTGTAGCCAGTTGGTCTTTAGAGAATGGTGTCTGTGGTTTTGCAGGAGCTTTACGAAACCTATGCAATACGCTAATGGTTTTTGCTTTCACTTATCCAATATCTTAATAAGAGCTGGTTGAGAAGTTAAGTCTTCAAAATGATCCTCAAGTTCAATCGGTTTTATTCACCTGTACGGTACACCAAAAAAAACAAATCCAGGTAATAAATCATCTGATTGAAGTTTATTAGGTTAAGCGTAACTAGTTTGAGAATAATTTATTTTATACTCAGAGAAAATCATCGCCTTAAGAATTATTGTATAATGAGTTGCTTAATTTACAGCGGTATGTGTCTCTTGTCTTGCTTTGTACGATTCACGCATGTTTCATGAACATTAACGAATAAAAGAAACTTACCATATTATGTGATATGTGCTAGCATGAAAAGCATAAATATCCTAGGCGACTTAAACTAGTGGAATGTTCAGATCTATAAAAATCCGGGGGTTTTGATGATGGACCATTCCAAATAAATGATATCGCATGCCCAAATTTTTGCGTATTTTGATGGCAATACAGACGCCAAGGGTACCTATATGATGCTTTATTTTGCAGAAATATTTATGCCTTATAACAATAAATAATAAAAAGCTGCCCCCCAACCTGCTTTATTTTTGTAATGTTCTTATTTTAAGCATGCGTTTTTTTATTTGCTGCAGGAGTGGGATCAGTGAGTGAGACTTTTAACAGGCGGCGGTAGGCAGAAATGGTTTTCTTGACGACGAAAGTTCGACTGTCGCTTCAATGACGTGAACTGTGTGACCGGAGCATAGTATCGCAGGGTCTCGGGGTTTTTTGGAAAAATACAAGATGGAAGAGAGTTGTGCTCGATCATTAAAAGCAAAAATTTACAAAGCAAATACGCTGACAGCTATTTCCACTTGCACGAACATCCTCCTTTTTTGCGGACGACAATGAAAGTGAAAAAAGTAAGCTTCCTGATTTTTTAAAATAGATAAACTAGGAGGGTGCGTTACGTCAAACGTAGGGAACCCACACTGTGGGCTGTAGGCCAAAGGAGGATATAGTAATATCCACTATCTGCACTTATGCACTCAATCTAAATAACTGTTCAAATAATTCAATCAATAACGATGGTATGAAATAAGGGATCTCATTCCAGAGGGAGACTTGTCTGATGTTTCAGTTACTGATTCCCATAGTTCTCTATAACGGACTTGACTCTCGAAAGTGACATGGTCTGTTGCAAGATGGAAGCAATATCAGTTAAGCCATAAATTCTTTTTTTGATTAGGCTGACTTTAGCTGTAACTGCATAAATCTCTGCTCGAATTTGCACTGTAGTTCAATGGAAGTCCAGGACAGGTTATCAATGGTTGGTGTAGGGAGGTATTTAACAGAAATTAACAGCTCGTTTACGTGGGCAATTCACAGCCTGATAATGCCACCCAGAACTGTGATGCCTCAGTGAAGCATTTGCGTTTGCCCTCACGCATGAATAGCAAGTAGACCAAGCGGTAAATATGCCACTGCAGTGTATCCGCGACCGGCTTAGCATAACAGATCGGCAAAAGTCAAGTCATGACTTTGCTCGCATAAGGCATTTGACAGAGCGTTTGCTCGTTTATCTCAGGAAAATCAAAGGTTGGAACCCAGCTATATTCCCGTTACACTCTCTTTTCTTTGCCATGCCCAATGAGGTCGAAATTGAGCGCAGTGACATGTGTGACGCGAAGTCACCGTCTAATGCTTGCCAAACAGATACCATTTCCTCTCAATAAGTCAGTTGACTTCACCATCGAGAATTTCTCACTTAATTGAAATGTGCGTATGCAGAACCCCTGTGATTCTGTTATGACGCCTAAAGGGGAACCCCATAGATACTGCATGGCCGAGCTCGTGAAAGTTTAACCTGAATGGTAATAATCGTTTTCAATTAGGAAGGATTACTTAATCGGGAGTGTAATAGTGATTATCATGGAGAATAATCCCAAGATTTTTCAATAATGGCAGTATGCCATCTATGAATGCCCATATTTTTGGCTGCCTGCAAAAACTACACTCTGCATGATTTTTAATGTTGATTTTTATGCTGTTCTAAATTCAAATATATTTTAAAGGAAACATAATTAAATTGTTCTTTTGTATTTAAATAATAGGCCGGCATTCGTTAAAAATGTTATCGAATGCCAGCTTCTCCAAGCTGCACACTTAAGGATGCGGGATTTTCAGTTTTAAAAAGGGTTTACTTACGAAATTTTAGAAGATTGTAAATATCCATTCAAAAATCGTTGGATCTGATCTTTTATTATTGCTCCCTATGTTGTATTCAACCAAATTCACACTAAATACAGAATCTTATGAGCCCTAAGTAGTAAACTCTTAATAGCAGAGAAAAATATATTATTTTCTTTATATATGCGCAGCTCAAAGACTCTTAACCCTTAACGCAAATAAAACGGAAATAGGGACTCAAGCATTTTTCAGTAATTGAAAAAACGTTTCAAATTCTAACAATATATTCTTGCTTCTAGCATAAACTTTACATAAGATGTGGTTTATTAGCAAAATTGTAACAATAAGAATATGCTCACTGATATTTTCTTTAAAACAGATTTGAATTTCGAAGGGCATCTACAATTCTCTGAATATACCTACTACTTAGAGGATTATGTTTTTCGACGATGGTTTACATTGGATGCTGAAAAGACGTGCAGTCAAAATTAAGCATTCTAGGGCGGCTGACATATCTTGGGATTCTGAAGTGCAATAAGCAATACTATAACTTCTCATCAGTAATGCTTCTCAATCGAGAACGCATTTCGGAATTTCATTTGACCATTCACCAACTATAGGACGTATGTTCCTATGCCATAACATACAAGCCCTAGAAACTTTCGATGAATTTTGTGAAGTGTGAGTTATTCAGTGTAGGGGTAGCCAACTAACAGTTTCAAGTCCATGTCGAGGTTTCAAATTAACTTGCCCTTAACAGTCCGGTCAATATTCTGTAACTGTACTGTATGTTTTAATGTACGGGGTACAACACTATTGTAGTTTTCCGTTTTGTACGCGTACTCAATAATCAGGCCGTTAAATATTTGAATATTAATTTCACTTAACTAATGTTTTTATTTCCTGCCATTGGTAACCAGGATTTTAAATATAAGATGTGATGCTGACTTGCGTAGAAAAGACTGGTAATCGCGACCTTTGAGTTCGTCGCAATCACCTTGTGCACGCTTTTTTGCTCACTCGGCTAAAAATTGGTACTTACCTTTCATAAAGGGCTCTAGGAAGCTGTATTTTGCTCGGTGGATATACCAGCACAATCGTTTTGAAAAGCAGGCTGAGGAGGTCCAGTATGTATGCTTCTACATCAAGTAGTTCTGTTCCTTTTCACTTCCTCACCCAAGCCAACAATCTAGCGGAATGGGGCAATACACAAACCCCGTAGGTTCACTAGACTACTCTGGATTAAATTCCCACTAAGAAACAATTGTCAGTTGATTTGGTTGGCAGTATTCGATGACTTATCTAACGTATTAAAGGCAAGCAAAATCTACTCCCTTGTGGAGAAAGAAGGTTTAAAGTATGCCTTTGAAAGCCGTCAAAGTACAGTCCAAAAGTTAATCATGACATATGAACGCGAAATATGAGGTCAAATATTGCAGTAAGCTACAAAAAAGTCGCTCCCATCCCCGTGTCACCCCGCAGTCTGCCAAAATAATACTCCTCAGTTTTGCAACCTACAGTGTGTGTTCACATTTGGACAATCCCATGTCAAAGCGAATGGCAAAAAGAACAACTCTTGTCTCCCGAGAATGGAAGCAATTTAAAGTAAAGATCGGGGATCTCTTTGTTAATGTTCTAAGGAATTAATCGCTAACTTGAAGCAACTCAGTATATTTGAAGACTTATTGGCATAGACTAAAAGTATTTATGAATATTTGGGCCGAAATCTCTTAGCCACAGTGAGATGAGTGCGCAATATTCCTTAAACTGCCAACAGGGAACCAGTGGATTCAGCATAGCTGAACAGGGTCGAATGGAGTATAGACACCCGAAGGCAAAACGATAAGAGATAGATTCCGCATTCACCAACAAAAACGACGTCACGAGAGGGCTGTCCTGCATGCACGAAGGTTTACTTGACCGTTTCGTGACCATAATAGTGAGCGTTTAACTTATTATACATTCGTAAGCGTTACGAATACTGAAGAAAATGAGATTAAATTATGAAGACCGAATGAGGCCTTGGTAATCTTTGGGAATATCGTCGGTAATGGAGGATATTTTATGATAAATACACTAGCTCGATTTTTGAGAGGACAGCTTTGCCAAAAAGGGTTCCACCAAATTCTAAAGGATGGAGTACTAGCTACCAGTCGAGAATACTAACGTTTTTGATACCTTTGTGGACCTCGCAGATTATCCAGTCGCCAGATGTGAAGAGGTTATCAATGTAGAAGATAAACCCATGGATTCTCAGATTGTCGACTGATGTTTAGTGGTACAGAAGGTTATAAATCCAATTTGCGCCTTGCTGCTGCGCTGATGCCAGCCATTTAGGTCAAGTAAAACCAGCCGGATCTGAGGTGCGATGGTGATGTTCGAATACATGTGGATGTTCTTAATTGTGAAATTGTTGGTAAGAAATTGCTAATGTAAGGATGGATGAGCTCCCGATTAAGGCGCATCTTGTATGCTGCATAAAGTTAAAAAAAGGTTCAAGCTGTTGACTGACGGACGGGGCGTTAAATCGAGTAATTAGGCACTGCAGTCGTTCACAAGAAGATTAAATCAGCTAGGGAGCTAGAGTTGAGGACTGCATCGTGCACATTAGCAAAAACGAATCTCTACTAGAACTAACGACGAAGACATATGCTATGTGATAGAATGAATGGCAAACATAAGGGTGCGTGGACAGATGCTGGTCTGGAAATGAATACCTAAGAAGCACAGAGGCGGTCTGGGGGTGTTCCGGAAACTAGGCTTATCTTAAATACAGTATTCACACGAAACGTTTTGTGGCCCACACTGTCACAGGCTCAGGAAGTGTGACCAAAGCCAGAATAGGCACAGAATGTAGTTATCTATAGTTCTGGTTTGATTGAAGGTACAGAAGAGAAATGGATACGAACCCTTATGCCGAACTTCCTATGGTACATAAAATTATCGGCTGTCCGAGGGTGAGAGTGAGGGGGCTACAACGGTGGCTGGCTGACTGATGGGAGGTGCGCAGTGCAGAGGCTGCCTTATTCACCATGGGCCACTTCGGAATTGTGGTTTGGTCGTTTGTAGCTGACAGCAGTGGAGTGCTGACCTGGGTCTCAGAAGGCATTTTGATAAGCAGCCCTGCCAACGTCTTATTCACCATTTTTGGAAGTTATGAAGCCGAGAGGTCTGCCGAACCAGGAACCAGGATTATTTTGGTATTTGTGGATAGGTGCTTTAAAGCAATTGTTTTTAGAAACTACTGTTAGGTGTTTGCTTGCCTTGGATTGTCTACCCCTTCTCAAAGGGTAGCAGGCTTGAGGATATCACGACAATATTCTTAGAGTTGCCGGTGATTTTGCAAAAGATCCACAGCAAAATGGACTTTGATAAATGATGCTTTAAGGAGGACTCTGGAGCAGAAATTGCGTCTTAGCCATAATCTACGTCGTCAGAGCCTGGAAAATCGTGTTGAATTTTGTAAATTGGTGTATAATATTGAAGAATTCAAACTAGGCTTTGTGGGAAAATGGTACAATTTGAGGGCTTTCTGTCAGATTTCGGAATAGAATTATGTGGTATTGATGGCATCATCCGTCATTATATTGATCGTGATATGAAATTACTGAACCTGTGCTCTGTTTGTATCGCTGCTCGAGACTGAATGGGTTTTTTAAGTAGATTGAGGACATTTACTTTGGCTTGAACGCAGGGTAGGGATGGTATGATGGAGAGTAATTACAGATGCCGCTGCTTATTATGCACTCCAAAGCTGACCTCCGTGCTCGCAACTAAAATCTCGTTCGCTCGCATGCTATTTCGGCACCTCCAAGTGTCGCTGCTTTGCTCCTTACCTGTAATCCAACAACCACGACAGAATGCCGCCATTCCAGATGGGATAGGTAACACACTTTTCCTTATTTTCGGTTTACCCCCAATTAGTCCTTTATACATTTAAAAACATAAAATTAATTTTCACACATTTCGGCGTAGTTTTTGTCGACTCACATTCGGTATTCCCACTGATTGTAAACGCCTTCAGGTGCTTTACATGTCCGTGCATGTGCCATCCTCGAGGTGCTGCAGCAAACCCCCTTTCCACTGCGCGGAACCTCCAGAAAAGTTCACTAGGTCTCGCCAGACCCTTTCCTATTTCTGGATGTCCTACCCCCAACCACTCTCCGTCTACGTGACGCCGTACACCTCAAACGAACCCCTTTTACTGTACATTTTGTACAACTTAAGGCCTATCAGGGCTGATTTCCTGTTTGTACTCACGAATATCAGCCCGTCATTTCAGAGGACCAAGTACCTCTGTTCACCAAAGAACTGGCTGTACCTTTTCATCGCCGATACAAGCACTGAGTACAGTGCTGCAATGTAGGAGTTGACTATGTGACAACCAGTGATGCAACCGACCCCACTCATAGCTGTTTTAACTGACACGTTTTTTCTTTAGATCCTTTTTATCATTTGTGTCACGAAATTTCGGTAAATCGTTGCCTGAGGTTTGATTCCTTTAAGTCGCAATACGAAATCTATCATGTCTTCTGTTTTCCATTAACTTGGCATATTTTCACCACAGAACAGTATTCGTATCAAATTATCTCCATTTGCGCACATATCGTAGAGCACTTGCTACATTGCGTTGGTAGTATTTCTCCTTTTTACTGTCAAACTCTTTTCTATATTACTGAAGCATATTTTACACTACGTAGTGCCAACTATTTCCTACATTCCATCGTAAATAAACCCAACACAGCTTCGGTCTTATTTCTCATTTTTTTCCAATTCCGTGAGATTCCATCTTACGTGCATGCTGAGCTAATGTGATGTTTGGAATAGACTGCTATGGCGACGTCCCACAAGAACCCAAACCCAATCTCCGGACAGACAGTGCCAGCAAGCTTCAGCAGACAACCCCATCGTCTGGCCGTTTCACTATGCCGTGACCTATATGGTGATACACAAATATTGGTTAGCTGGTACGACGGGTTGGATGCTTAAAAGTCAGCGCGCCTCCAATGTCGCCTTCAAGGTCAAGATTGTACCAAGGAGAGGTAACCCGATCCCATGGTAATACTAAAAGGTCGTAGTAGGTCCAACTAAACTGCTGCAACAATAGGTTGCTTGGGTTCATCGACGCCCGTAGAAAGAGGAGACCAGAGGCCAAGTCTACTCTGCCAGTACCAAGGTATGCGTGCTTAAACACAACCAAAACAGAGCATGTTGGTTAGTTAAACTCACATCGATTTAAACGAAAGTTAATAAGAATAAAATAGTGGTGTATAATAAATGGAATGATTCTGAGGTTGTATACCAATCAGAGACATATCAGGATTGTCTGCACATAATGGTATCTTCAATTTGATACCGGAAGATGTTTATGACGAGTACACACTGTCTGGCCGTTTAATTTGCAACCTCCGAACACAATTGACCGAGCTTAACTATCAATTCGATTTATTTGTACAGTTAATTGACACCACATACAAACTCAGCTTATAGTAAAAGTAGATGGAGATTTTGGACAAGAGAAACCATTCCCTTACCTGTTTTATTATGCCTTGCTGACATCCTCTCAACAGCACGGAAGCATTTGCTTAAGAAATTAAGAACAGGCTTAACAAATGCAAGTTAACGAGAACCAGTGTAGAACTATTTAATCATTCATCCAGTAATGTCCTGCGATGCTTGTCTAATCCAACTGAGATATTCTAAATATGGTGGAACCTAGTTAGAAGCCATCAATTGATTCCTACATCATTTATCTGTATTACATATGTCAATCTTGTCTCTATCGGTACACCTTCGTTTATGTTAGGGCAGTGTGGACGGCATGAAAAACAGATAAAAACAGCTGACAATCCTTGCAAGATTAGTCGACCGGAGGGAAGTCAAACGTCGAGCACAGCTCGCAAGTCGATAGTCGTGGACCGCCCTCTGAAAGTGCGTGCTTGAAGCAAGTGGGCTGAGGAAGGCTTTTATTGTGTGTAGGTGGGTCAAAAGCTCATAACCATTTTCCTTCTTAGGCGACCGCAGCATCCAAGTTCAGGGGCCTTACGGACTCTCTTACATGCTCCTGTAGCTTTAAGTGTGAATTTTAGCTAACAGCAGATTTCCTCAGCTTCCCACTTACCCCTAAGTGAATCTTTTAAATCTGACCTTGTATTATTCCTTGCCCATATGTTGATGACAGTAAAGACGCCTACAATATCTCCTATTCAATTCAAGCATTTCAGACTGTGCTTTGTGGGTGTGAAAAGGCCTTCTCGCTTGAAAAATTGCATCTGTCCAAGCAATCTTGGAACAATACAAGCGCCTAAAGGTTGGTTTAAAATCTAATATGAACAGGTGGGGCAAATAAGTTATGTCACACGAAAACCTATCCTCATTTAAACAATCAGTGTAATAATCACAAGTGTTCATAAGTGAACACAAATTTTCAGCTTCCACAGAAGTACTGAACACATAAGGACGCTGAATAAATTCTGAGTCCTTCAATTGTGAGCACAGCACTAAATGCCTGTCACAAATATCACCAAATTTATTGTTTGCATATCATGATCAAATAAATAAATTGAATAGGAAATAAAGGTGTTACTTGGTGTATGATATCGGCTGCCTCTTGGCATTTTTATGAATATTACCTGGTTATCCCGTTGTGGCCTGTATTTATAACATTCCCTAGCGAAGTAATCAACAGTCCTTCTCGATCAATCCATCGGCTTCTGAAGATAGCACTGCAATAATGATGATACAGGCTTAGTATGGAGGTGCTCTATTTCATCGAAAGCAAGTATTTCCAAGACTCCAAGGCTTCAAATACATAAAGTACCTGCGGTTGTAATAGGTGACGATATGGCTGCCACAAAAGCTGGATAAACTGGTTTATTGTGATAACCATCTCACTAAACCTTTTTATTGTAAGATGACTGATTTACTTTTGTTGCTATACCAGCCCATGCCTTCGACACTGTTGCGATGATCCCAAAAACAAGGTTCTTACCCATCACCTTTGAACATTATGCGACCTTATATGAAGAATGAAATTTCCTAGATGTCTGCTGCTGATGTTGTTTGGCAGGTCCATGTAAGTTCTCCGAACAGTGAGTTGTGAACGGAGGAAGCATTTCCTTAGTATTCTTTTTACATAACTATCGGATGCATTGCACACTCAGGCAAACCACAGGACACATTTTTGTGTTTTTCCATTTTTTCTGCTCAATCTCACAACCATTCACTTGCCAGTTGATGTGCGTGATGTGATACTCACCTTTAATCGCGAACGATGCCTTGATTAAAAAATTCCCGAGCAATGTACTGAAATTAATTTTCAGTGGTGGACCTGGGAAATTTGGTTAGGAAATGAATTTGGATTGATTTCCCGATCAAAAAGGACTACTGTGCTCGAACACCAAACACCACCACATCAACCAATGTGGAACCTAGGAAATTGCTCAAAAGCTTACTTCTAGTTTTATAGCTTTATCACTTGTTTTACCGAAATTCGTCCTCATTTTGTTTTATCGTAACTTCTTTAACCCAATAAAAGCATCTATCATAAAATATAGCCACATTTAGCTTAAACAATTGCTTATCAGATGTACCCAATATCCGCACGTCTGCGCTCTTTTTAACACCAATAAAAACGTCGCTTATTCCTTCCAAGCGCACAGTGTACTCGTTGGTCACTATCAATAGTAAAATTTGACTAAATAGGACGGGAATGGGGCTGTTTAATGTTGCCCAACAGCGCTTTTTGAGCATGTATAACCTTATGAGCTTACTGTTGCACAAATTCTACATGATTGTAAGTGTGTAAGACGCTACAAAGGACAACCGAAATATGATACACACCTCATTGCACAGTAACGAGGACAGGAAATTAACCCTTTGAGGATGGTAAACGGCATGCTTTGCCAGCTCAAAAAGTCAACTGATCGTGGTGTTTCTGGATGTTAATTAACCAGTTTTATAAATTGTTATCAAGATGAACGGTTATGCAATAAAAAACAAGATGACGTGGTATTCATTAGCAAAAGCTGCCTTTTAAATTCTTAACTTGGATCTTGACATCAACCAGCAACATACGTCAGTTCGACCGTGGTAGTCCGAGGATGTTCATCGTATGTTCCGCAGAAGGGTTGTACAGGGACGGTGACTTGTGCGCAAATTAGTTTTAAGGGATAGTAGAATTACACTACCTATACAGCACTCTCTCTTCCATTACTCGACTATGCCCGCTGTCAAGACATAGTGAAGAAGACCGGAGGCAGAGTCAGGTGCAGATGAAGAATTTCCCACATAGTGGGATAGCGGGGTGTGGTATGAGCCCGCACCTATGCGTACCCTCATAGTTGTCATTTGTAATGGGACCGCATCTCAAAATAATAATAATAATAATAATGCACAACAACGATCTATAATGAACCCTGATTACGAGGTTTTGCGCAATGATATTTCAGCACGGTTGGCTGGTCATGCTGAATAAATAAGACGTAGCTACTTTGATGGATTAAAGATTAAGGCAGTTATCCAATGGCTATCTAGTAAACCATACACCTTGTGTTAGCTGAATATCAGGAACTTGAACCTGATTATAGTAATTTAATTGTCCCCCTTAATCAGAAAATAGGAACATGACTACGACAAACTTATACTTATTTCAAATGCTTGTCAGTGACTTTGTTCATTCGCATGCAAGTAGGATAAACGAACCCTAAAACTGTTCACTTGAAACTCGAAAATAAGGGTGATTCATTTACCAAAAGTCTAAAAAAAATTCCCAATAACATTCATCGATCTACCTAAAAAATACATATTCTTGATTCCGGTGGTTTACCAAGGGGCGAAGGACCGCTTTTTCTGAGTTATAACTTTTGAAAAGAGAGAGCGTATAAAATTATTAAATATTTTCCTGCACTTACTCGGATACCTCAAGTACGGTAAGCATGACTGTGACTCGTAGTTGTGAAAATCTCGGTGGCCTCGGTGGGTTTTGGAGCCCACGACGGCAAGGGGAAGACTTTAGTGCAGCCAACGCTCTAGATATCTGAGTAAAGAGACCCCAACAGCAGCCATGATTAATCACACTTGAGTGAAATGAATTACTCAAAGCTGTTCACCCTCTCTCTTATTAATCAAAATTTTGTCCTAAATCTTCAATTGGCAGTCAGCCTATGATCATTTTTGTTGACTAATTACGCAATTTTACTGCCATATTGCATCTCTGTCTCATTCTTTCTTGCACATTCACCCCAACGATATTCCATTCACTTGACAATGTGAGGCTTGTAAGATGCTGTCATAATTTTCGATTCAGCTCAAACATTTAGAAAATCTTTATGATACTAATTCAATCAAACACACGACTGTTGTGAGTACGCTAGCACTCAGCTCCCTCGGACACCTGTGAATTGATGTCTTGAGCTCCACGTATCCATCTCCGTTTTGTCTCTGTTTGGCATTCCATACTTCCATGCATGGTATTTATTTCCTTCACAAAAACTATCTTAAGGGTGCAAGTCTTGCTTTTTTAGCTACGAGGACAGCGCTGCGTTGATGATAATCGAGCTATTTTCAGAAACATACTTATGGACGGCTTTTTGATTGCTGTTACCTCAACGCTATCAGTGGTTCACTTACAAATAAAGGCATTTTAACTTATAGAAAGTACGAGATCCTTTAGTAACTGCTAGTCAGAAAGTATGAAGGCTTACGTTGAACAACCGTATGTGGCAGAACAAAACGCAAAATTTTTAAAGTTGTCAATCCATGAGACCTTTCCGTTTTTTGCTGGCTTGCAGGAAATAGATTATTCCGCTGGGAAACAACCACTTTCTACTCACAACTAAACGTAACTGATGTCCTTAGGTGAAGTAAACCATACAGGGTATCAAAATTAACTAATTATCGTCTGCTTTGTCTTCTTATTAATACCCCTTTATACCTAAAAACAGGCGCACGAAGCAGAAGAGTACGTTAACGTCAGAATTGTAGACGCATGTGTGGGAAACAAGTTGAGGAAAATATTTTGAAATGGGTATGACCAAGATTGTAACCTAGTTTTGGGCTAGGATGAATCGAATGGGATACTGTCTACGTCAAAATAAGAAAGTACGATCACTGGAGCAAGAAGCTTATTCGCCTGACATTTTCGCTTCTAACTCTGACCCGGTAAAAGAAACAGTCACAGCGAAAAGAAGGAGTCCTTTTCGCCAAGTTCAAGATCTTTAAAAAAGGCATAGAGAGGAGGATTTATTGGTTCAAACAAATTTCATGATAGCAGTGCAAAGACGGGTTGCAGTTGATAAGCCGTCATGAAATTTACTGGTATCATTAAATCCTACTGTATACGCCTGTATTAAATTCATACCCAGGATAAAATGCTTCTAATTTCAAAATCATCAGAAAATGAAGAATCAAAGTGCAGGTTTATCAGTTATTCAAATGCATGTTCAGACCACATAATGGAAGGCTGCTCACAAAAGTCTGTTGTTTCTCTCACCAAGGCAGGATCCCGTCCCAAATCTTATGGTGGCAGGCAAGTTTTATGTTGTGAAGAATGACACACCCTCACTGGAACAAAGGGCTTTATTAGCCTGGCATTTCGAATTCTCACTCAAATCCATCATCAGAGGGAGAGTCAGATAAGGGCATTGAATTGCCCAGGTTTTGCAGCACAGATAGGACGTAATGGCTAGGCCACTACATGCCTATCAACATTGGCAGTTCCCGAGTGCTATTAAAATGGTTGCAACAAACTACGGAACGATGTGTTCCACTAGGCCTAACAGGCATTTGGCATACAGGGTTTTTGATTTGTAATAATGCCTCGCAGCTGTTTTCGTGGTTTGACTTAGATATTAACCGGTATCAACCAAAAAACCCTCTTGAACCATTTTTATACCAAACAATTTCATCTTCATTTGAATTCATACCACATTTCTCTTTCTCTTAGACGCTTTTTCTCATGGAATCTGCAGTGTTTTCCAGCATTTAGCTCAAACATCAGTGTGAAATTGTAAGCCCCTGTTTCTTAGAAATTTTACGTTGTATTGTCTCCTTCAGAGGAGATTGGCCTGTTGATTAAACTTTTGGGTTCTCGAGCCAATATGAGATAAATATGTCGGGTTACACAGTTCTTAAATTGCTTTCACTCGCTTCATATTGATCAGAAATAAACCACTAAATTGATCATCAGCTATCTAGATGCAATGCACAATCACCACCCTAAGAGCGCTTGACATTGACTGCTTTCTTCTGATGTAGGCGAAAGCTCATAGAATGTATGCTACTCTATCGTGTTACCTGATTGTAATGCATGTCGTTGTCATATAGATTAACGATGAGTCAGAATGTAGACAGCTCAATTGTGGTCACAAGATCACACGAACACACGCCTGGCTGATGGCTGTAATCTGAAGGTACTTTTTGATTGGAACACAGTGTAAACCTATCTGCGCTACTCTACACGCGAATATAAAGCCTCACGAAACTATTTGTCCAATACGACTGTAGTTTAATGCACGTAGTGTTGCAAAATGGTCGGTCGCCAACCTCATTACTTTGAAGGGCAGATGGAGCCAGGTAAGATTTTTACGTCGCTCCTTTACTCAGTACTGTTGCCTTGAAGTTCTCCTGTTCTATCGTAACTAATCAACCCTTAAAGAAAGTATTCATAACAGCTAAATCAAGCCCTATGCTGTCGTAACCAATTTGAATTTATAGATTAACATATTATTGCTGTCTTATTTTAAAGACAATATCTTCCTCCCTATGTTGAACTTATCATGGTCGGTGAGCGTAGCCCATGATAGCCAGCGTTGTCATGCTCTGTTTATATCAAGTTTTTCTTCGGTTCAGTTTATAACCTACGTTAAGCACATATTTTAACCAACTTATTATGTTGAAATATATAATCCTACGTATTTACGCAAAGGTCATTTGAGGGGGAACTTCCCCCCAGTTTTAACTCAACATTTCATTTTAAATCGCAAGACGGTAGTGAGCACTTATGGGGCCCCGACTGAACATAAACTAGGAATGCACCACAATGCAAGAGGTTTTACTAAGACTAATGTTGGGATTCATGATTATGAACCATAGCTGGAATTGAGCGCAAGTTCATATATATTACTTGGAGCATTCCTATTCCAGTGTCATGCATTGGGAGGTCATGAACTTACTATTCGCAGTGCAACAGAAAAGGGTACATAATTGAGTTTTTTAAATCTATACTCCCCTTTGGCATACTTGTACACTAAGTCCAAACGTGGACACGCCTTTGTCCTAGTCGTTTCCACTGCTTGATACAAATGGGAGAGGTCTGCCTCAAGACCCTAGTTTACTCTATAGAACTCATTTCAGACGAGAGACGCTGAGAAACCGATGGATTAGGCTTAACCCGCTTATCCTTTTAACACTATATTAGTGAGTTGAGTTTTCAGCTAGAATCGTATCGAAAAAGCTACTTCGATGCGCATCAAAATTCTCTACCACATTCTTTGTTCGCCTGAATGCTGTACAGTTAAACAACTGAAATAGGTTGCTATCAGCTAAAATGTTTATTTAAATGTGGTTCGAATTCAAAAATTCCTGTAAAAACATTTCATTACTAATGCAGTTATGAGCATCATGATAGAATCTGCTTCTTAGATACTCAATGACTCTCTTAGAGTTTACTGAAGTATTACACCTTTCCATGTGTACTAAGGTAGCCTCAAATGTGCGTATTCTTGAAGAAATAATAGAAAAAATTTGATTATGAAGTAGTCACATGCTCCATTCTTAAGAAATAAATTTTGGAAATTATAATGCGCTCATAGTCGTTTTCTTTCTTTAACAATCACAATATATGTGTATTTAGCTTATCGTCAGAGGACGAAACCTAGTTATTCCAGTGGAGGTCAAAAACAACCAATATACGAGCTGGGTAAGAGTATTTCCATTGATTATACTTTGTCTGATAACTTTCAATAGTAGAAAAATGACCACCAGTTATTCAGAAACCAAAGCCAAGCTGCTTCCATACTCTTCCTGCAGCGTTCGTTGTTAAAAATGGACTTCTTCTCGTCGGCTGCTTTAAGTTAATAGTGTGGATTTGAATAGTTGATCAAACTCCCTACATGTTTTGTTATTTGCAAGTGCTTTCTGCGTGAAACTTTCATGCGATTTAGACTGTAAAGGTAGCAGCTGGCGTAAAAGCACGAATTTACTCTGATGAACGAATTATAGGCGAAATGCAAGATAGTTTTGCTACTCCTACGTCACATATCGAACCACGACGAACAATTTGTCAAATTTCTAAGGTGTCAAATTAAATTCATCTCACAGAGCATTAATAGCCATGAAAATCTGAAACCTTATGGAAGCTTCATAAAGCGGGTATATTGTCACATATATTTCCCTTGCTGATCAATGTAAGGTTTTCTTTTTAAAAATGTATATGAATAATAGGATTGGCAAATTTATCACACCACGGTTTCAAAACCATTTGTATTAAAATGCCCCTACGGGCCAATGTGCTGGAGGAGTTCGTCAGACGCATGATTTACTGCGCCACAAATACTAAATCCGACCTGATCCCAGCGAATATTTTACTTGATTTTGTTTACTTTAAAATGTAGTGAGACCACGCTCATATGATCGCCGAGATGATGGTGAGTAGCTTCGCTAATCTACTTTATTCCTTTGACTAACGATCCGTCGTTTGTACTTTTAGTTGTTCAGTACGATTTGATAACGTTTGGTAGATTCAAGTATTGTTTGTTTAAGGATCAGAGTGTTTAAGTTTAAAGCAAACAACTCTCTCAGAAATGTCCTTACACTTTTACCCAAGCAACATTCATTGCTTTAATAGTTTTGTTTCGTGTTTAAAAAACTTCGTATTTGAACAAACAAACTTTGTATAAGGTTATGATTGGAATCCAATTCTTCATGAAAATTTATGCTTTTGTCCAAAATTTACGTCCTTACTTGCATTTAACTGCAAAATAATTGCCCAGAACTTACAGATGTTGTAAAAGTATACGATTTTTTCAGGTAATTCTAAAACTTAATGACAAATTTTCGGGAAATCGAGTTCGATTTTAGCAAGAGTTAGACTCAAGCGATCATTGTACAACTGGCAATTATAATTTAACTTTTGTAAATATATTTGTTTAATTTTCCCACAAAAAAGAAATAATGAAGTGTTTTGTTAGCTTATAAATACATCTTTTATGCTCATTAAAATTAAGAAGCCTACGGTGGAGCATACCGGAGAAAAGGCGAAGGTATGTTACTTTATCTTAAAGTCAACTATTACCCAAAATACCTTTTTAATGCCATGTCCATCGCAGTGACAGATTTCCCACGTTTTTGCCCCAAAACAGCAGGATGAATTTTATAAGCGACCAAATTCTTAGCAACCGACTTTTTCATATAAGATGCATAGAGTGGCACACACATTAACTGAACTATCTCATGAAATGCTGAATGAAAATCCGATATAAGTTTTCAATTAGAAGGGGTCTCGTTTGTGGGACTGTTCAGCATAATCGCACACTATTCCAAGCATGCCTAAAGATTGGTTTTTGAATAAGCGCATATCCGTCTGTCTGCATTAAAAACCAATTCAGAACAGAGTAAATTATTTTAAAAATATGCATTTTGTCCTTTCATGTTTGATGCTCCTGTAAAATCAAACGTATTTTATATACAACATGTAATAGATATTTGTGTTGTTTTTTAATTTCCTCAGAAACTAATTGCTAAGTTGAACAAATCAGCCTACTTGAAGGTCTATTGGCATAGACTAATAATTGATATCAGAATTTGGATCAAATTTAATCCGCAACAGGGAAATATCTGCGGTATAGCAATTCACGTGCGAACAAACAGCTAGTACTACTTGAGACCTTCAAATGGACTGAATTACATCAAGTTAGCGATTAATTTATGACGAAATAAAAATAAACAATGGAAAAAGTGGATTATTTACCAGAAGGCATGTAGGGAACGCTGAGGGACGTATAATTGGCCGACACCACCGCAGTTGTGTCAGGATGCGACAGAATATTGGCAAAACACGTGTCTGGACCTTGAGGTTGTACCTGTGCTGTCAGTGTGATGTATCTTATAGCCTCGGTTATCATTATTTGTTTACTTGTCTGGTAGAAAACTACCCCTTCTTTCTTAATTTTTTCTTGGCTTATAAATGTTACTATGCGATATATGACTTGTTCGTAAAAGCTAAAGAAAGGGTATGATATTACTCTCACGGGAAGTATGCAGGATACATAGAGAAGATCCCAAGCGCACATGCATCCGCTGGTCTGTTTCAAGATTATTTGTTTGATTAAAAAAATCAATCTTAACTTGCATACTACTTACATATTCATTTTTATCCAGAGTAGGTCTTGCGGGCGGACAAACAAAGTCATCTTTTCGTTGCTAGAATATAATGGGATAATTTTTCACGATAGTTTATATTACAAATTAACTGATTTTATTCTTTAAAATAAAAAAAGCATTCCAGATTTCCGGTAAAAATTTTATCAGATCGTCCAGCCACCTAAATTAAACACATTAAAGTTCTTTCTCACATGATCTCATGAACACGGTTCAGTGAACTCAGCGTTTTTACCAACAAAAAATAGCAATTTATTTCAAAACCCCCTTGGGGATTTTGTTTCTGTCCTTTCAAAAATGTTGATTCCTATTTTAGGTTGGACTAGTAACATACGTTGTCGTGAAGCCTCGGACAATATGCCAGTATATTGTACGTCAAAAGGCGTAGAAACCCTGTGTTAAGCAAATTGCTATCCATACATGTATTCAAAGCTAAAAAATGAAAAAGACTTCAATAATTTCAAGAAAACTTTCCTTTAACTGTATTATTTTAGTTGGTGAGGAGGAACACTATGAGAACCAACGAGCATACCTAGCGAAAAAGGGTAATCATAATGTTTCCTGTTATTACAAATACCTCTACAACACAACTGACTGCATGTTTTCCTTGCATTTTGTAGATCCGCCGCGTCGTTCCAAAAGCACACCGAAGCACTCCCAAATAGGTAAAAACTAATTTTTCCTTCTGGCATTTAATGAGTCATTCGTTGGAGGCTATTTTTGTTACAAGAATCCGCCACAATTCCCTTCAAATGGTTAGGGAAAGTTTTCATAGTATATGCCCAAATTTGGTCCACTTATTATGTCCAGTCAGACCATATGCTGGAGAAATCATGAAGTGTACAGGAAATTTGTTTTATTTACTCGAGCGGTTAAGAGTGTATGTTGACGTTCATTCCTGCAATTTTCTGTTTATAGACTCTTGTGGTAGCACCAGTGATACTACCCTTGCTAGCTGTTGTAAGTTTGTTCTACGACCGATTACTCTCTATTTATGTTTAAGAAATATTCATCGTTTTAAAAATACCGAAAAGACTGGAAAATAAATTATTTAAGAGAGGCCATCCCTCACGTCTTATATTTTGGGTCATAATTGAATATTTTACCTCCTTTTAAACGAAGTCAGCTATGCGTTTTATGCAAAGGAGTACTGTCCTTAAAAGGTACCTAACAGAACTGCGGACTGAGCTGTTGAACAACTGCTTCTGAATTGTAAATGGAAAATTATGTCCACTAACGGTACTTTCTCAATTCAATTCTAGAGCAAGATTGTCCAGCATCTCATTAATATATATTTTTGGTTTACATTTTTCAGTTCCTCCTCGGGAGCCCGAACCACCGGTGAAGAAAAAGTCAAAAGAGGCAATCATTAGCTGTGAAGCCGATGCAAATTGTAAGTCATATATTATACCTTATTTTGGATTGTAAGCATCCCTTTAACGGATAACTTAAGTTGGATTTTACTGTCTCCACATCATAAAATGCACAATTAGTAGAGTGTGTGCCTATTGGTCAGGTTCCCATTTCGACCTTATAAATATTTTATATTATCTCATTAAACAAGCCTACATTTAAGTGCTTGTCAATAGATCTTGAGGCAGTTAAAGGGGCACAGACATTTATTGTGTTCTTCCTAGATATTCATAAGCACAAGTGCCACGCAGATGCTGGTCCACCAAAGCAAGTTCATCTATCGGCTTGCCAAAATCTTAACAGTAAGTATTATACATGCTATGGAAACGGATTCATTGTGCGCATTTTCAAATTTCCTGGCGCTCAACACCATTTTAACTAGCCCTAAACTACAGATGCATTTACAAATAAGCGGCTGGCTGGAGCCGCACCGTGAATATCCGCCTTAATTAATTTTTGCCCATTTTACAGATCCTTCCGCCTCCTCAAATAGAAGCTTATGTGAGGATACCTTTGTTGTTCGTAAGCACTTATACTTGTGATGATTATGCAATTTTAAAACATGTCCGGAAATGTGCCTGATTATTTAAAGCCTGATTTCAGAGCAGACTAATGCTCCAAATCGATTGCATTTCAGAGCTGGATCCTAAATTGCACGATGTTAAAATTGAATACACGGAGGGACCCAAAGCTAGTAAGTAAACCATTCGGGAACTTAAGAGTACCCTTTAACTCTTTTATGGCCATCTCCGTCTGGCACTATTTCGATATATTCTAAGACTATCAAATATGTTTATTCTTTCCAGATAAATACATAGTCCGGCCCGGTGCTGTTAATAATAAAGAACATTTCCCCCTTAGTAAGTGAAAGTGCTTACTTACTGGTGACGTGTTTTATATTTCTTAAATAAATCATTGGTTAGTGCACCTGATCCAAGTTTAAATTCGTTTTTCTTCCGCCAGTTAACAGTCTATTGGAAATTTTGAAATAACGCGAATTTTTTTATTTGTTAGTTCTTGTACATGTTTTCTAAGAACATAATTTGGGAATATTTAGGTCGAGTAGATCAAAACGGCAATGTAATTGAAGAACCACACTTTCCTCCAAAACGTGGTATGGACGTGCTGATTTCAACCAGTGAGTTTACACCTTTTTGTCCAGGTATTGTAGATAAAAATATTATATCCTTTGTCAACCCACAATAAGATAAAAGGATAAGTGGATTGGTTTTTCTGAGCAAAACATTAATAGTAACATAGTCCAAATAGTCGCACCCAGATTTTCTGGCCTTCGTAAAACTACGGGAAAATTGACCCGCATGACCCAAACTGTGGTGTTCGAGTTTTGCAGACGCTGTAGAATTTCAGAGGCTAATTAAGCTGCATTTTAAATGGCAAAGCTGATGATTTTCAATTTTTCTTCATATTCCAGGCAATTTTCAGTGGTGTGGTACTCCGGTAAGAATGTGGTTTTTGTTTTTTAAAAAAAGTATTATAACAATGTTACCGCTTTCTATGCCAATAATATATTGTCTGGTTTTGTTTAAGAATGAGTGAGCCATAAAACAAGGAAACAACTGCAATGCATCTTTCACTGATTTCATCAACATATTCCAGTTTTCCCAAATATATTGCCCATAACTGCTTGCGTTCTTCCGGAGTGTTATTTATTATTATTTAGGTTAAACCTACAGACCCGGAAAAAAGTAAGTGCTGCAAAATACATTTTGGCCTTATTCGGTTGTTCATTTGCTAGGAAATGTTAACCCCTTCGTGGTATAGGTTTGTATGCATGAAGCAAAGGGTGTTTCCTCGGCAATGTTTACGATTTCAATGAGCTTTAAATATTTTTTACGATATCGTTATGCAGTAAGAACGCGACTTAATCAAGTAAGCCACACAACACTAATGGTGTAATTGGTAAATATTTGAATGCCTACAGCGAATCTCACCTCCGTTGTAAACGTGAATCATCTGGAGAATCACAACCTGTCTGGGTTATATTCGTAGGGGATAAGGAGTTTCGATTGAAGGAAGTAAACCTTTCCATCCTATTTTGCATGTGAGTATTGGGTTCTTTTAAACGAGAGATAATGTGCACATCCCGTGTACTGATGGAAGGAGCGGAAATGTCCCACCTGTCTTCGATCTTTATCTGTTGAACGACATCTAGGGAAGAGACAAAGCAAAGATCGAAGTTAGTAGCTTGAACAAAGCATTGCTCATTTCCTTCTACGTGGATTCGTCACTTACCTCCCCATTTGACAGTTCCTCGTCAGGAATGTCGCCAGCGTGTCAACTTTTCAGTGTGGTTTTTAATGTCTTTCTCTACTTGTTCGCACAAATGCGTTCAAAAAAACTTGGGAATATAATATATATGTTACTAATATCGTTATATATGTATTTGATGCAGGGTTCCTATATTAGTTTCGTTAAACAAGCTTCACTATCTTCCGTAATTGATAATTATGAACGTTTTATCGAGATTAATTGACATAAGCATCATTTTGGATTTTGGTAACAACGATCTTTTACGTTAAAGCTCTAAAAACGAACTCGAAACCAGCAGGGTAGTCTTTGTGTCATTCAGTTTCAGAATCCACCTAGACACTTCCCTATATCCTATAATAAATAGACGTGAATTTATATCTATTCATAAAATAAAACCGAGATCCGTGACGCTAGCAGTCCTTATCCAATAAAACAGTTTAACGTCGGATGGAGCCAGGTATTTCTGCCCTCTTACTAATTTAGATCCGTGCGAGGATCCGAATCCTTGGCCAGTGTGCGACAGCTACAAACCGGATGCCAACCATCCTCTTAACGCTTTTGTGTCAGAAGTTCGCCTGGAATTTAGGGATAAAAATATCAAACCTAATCCGGGTGCTGAAGGTAGAGTCTTCTTCGATGCGTTAAAGGCCACAAAGGTGGACTCTGTCTTGCTAAAGGTGAACTATAACATCACCTACGGTGCTGAAGATGGAACGCAGATAAAGGTTAGTCAGTTGCTTAATTTAACGACAAATTTATGCAGCTTCACTCTATTTCCTTCGTTATTCATTTCTCATAAAAAAGGGATAAATTTTTAAATAAGGTGTGTTCATTATGTTTTCGCTCCGAAGCATATGTGTATTTTTTTTATTTGCATTCATAGGGTGCTAAATCGAATACTTATGATATACAGTTAGTTGGCCGCACTGCAATGCCAACAAAGAATCCGCCTACGCTGCCCGACGCAGAAGGCAAAATGAAAGGCGCCTTTAAGCTCACTGAAGGAGCCAACGAGATTCCCTTCAAACTGACATTTCCCACAGACAGTATTCCCACATTTACTTACGTTACTGATGACGGCAGGACGGCGATTTCAAGGTAAACCAAGACGAATTCTGTTTACTGCTCAAATTGATCACAAATTAATATTTAAAATACTGTGTCTGCTTGTTGCGTCCAAGAATAATCCAGTGTATAGCTACATATTTCAAGAAAGTGTAAGTGGTAGTTTTAAATTCTACTTTTTTTTCAAGTTGCTTGCACCCAGCTTTATATCTGAGCTTTAGATACACCATTCTGTGCCAAATTCACCATCCCCCTGATAACGCGATATCAATAATACAGTATGGGATCTTAATTATGAACGTCTGAACGTCCAATGTTTGATCAAGAAACATAACACCGATGTCCTGGTCTGAAGACTGAAAAAATAGCGTAATCAGTATTTTCCTTATTTTTTAAATTATACTCAGTCACATGTGCCGGCTTGCCGATTCTAGAAACTTTTAACACCAAGCTTCCAGTTAATTTTGAGCAAACGTTATCCAATTTATAGCCACATTTTGCTATGAAAATCACAAACTGCGGTGGTGCGGAAAAAAAGTTCAGTAATTGATAACTTTATATTCGAAATAGATACTACCTCGCATTCCATCAAGAAACAATATTTAAGGTCACATTTATTTGGAATACGCAGCTGTGGTCGGTTTTTTATGCAAATACTATTTTTTATCTGGTTTAAAACTGAGCAACTTTTTTAACGCCGAACAGCTACTCAGTGGAGGCGGTTGTCACTCTGGAGAAACAGACCATTCAACTGGGTCGACTTGCTCTAACTTTTCCCTCTTTTGGGATGAAAAAGTCACCTGTGGGTCCACAGGACGTTGGCACCTTCAAACTTGCTGTAAGTTCCACTTTTCCAGAGATATAACAGCTAAGACTGTATTTACTTAACTCAGATGAAGCTGGCCCAGTTGCCTTACAATTTAATCTGGTGCATACTTCAGAATAAACATTTCATTATTTCCTTTTAGCTGGAGAATAAATACTGTACGCCTGACAGCGGCCTGAGCCTTCTTGTGCTTGACGAGCGGGGGAAGACCAAGTCCATGTCCTATAAGATTGCGAGAAAAGTGAAATGTTCGGCCCTAGGCCTTGATGGAGCTCAAACCATTGTGTACGAGGGTAAACTAAACAAGGTTAAAGACTCGGAAATCTTGAAACGCATGAAACAGCAGGGTGTCCAAATACCCGAGGGCTATAAGGCCGTATTTGACGAAAGCATACCTAAGGAACTCACCCTTTTGCCTCGGTCTGTCGCTATCGACGGATTTACCTGTACCTATGAGATTGAGGTAAGATTATTATTCCTGTCTTACCCAAGCAGTACGGCCTGTGCGTACTTGCCGTATATTTTGTGTTTTATGAGAGTAAGTTTACTCACCAAAACTGCTATCATTTCATCTTGAACTTCAGTCCGTTATAGTGCGTTATTGTGTAATTTTAGGTGAAATGTGGCAAGTCGGAGACATATGAAACTGACATAGTTGTTTGCGACCATCTGCTGGATGCGCCCTTCCAACCACGCTATCTTCCTGAAGCTGTGAAAAACGAGACTGGCTGGCGAAAGATTGAGAAGTCTAAGTAGTCGCACCGAAAGAATCGCAAAATATTCTTATAAACTATTAAAATACCACAGTGACTGCGAAAAGAAAATTGCCAAACATGCTTATTATCTTTGTTAAAAACCAATATCCTAATTTTTATACGAGATTTGTTTCACTGTGGATGGCGTTCTTGTTTCTTTCACTTAAAAACCAACTGTCGGAGACGTTGTGGATCTTTAAATAAACAATCCAGTCATCCCAATACGTATTTCCTAAATATGGGTGATGAGACTTACTCCCTTGCGATGAAACATACAAAATATGAGCCTCTTGTAACATTATTTTGGTCATAAGACATACCTAAAAAATGAAAAGTTTAATCTTATGTAATCTTTCGTGGAAAATGCTTCTTCTGGAATCGCTTCTCACAGCAGTCAACGATAGTAGGGCTCCTTAAACACAGGCATGGGCCAAGCCTCCGTTAGTAGTCAAAATGTACCTTTCAGTCCTGTAAAAGTAAGGATTCTTGTTGGCTATCCGGGAAGGCAGAAAGAGCCAGAAAATTTCACAAAAATCGGCAACGGATGCCTGTTAAAAGGCAACTTTAAGGTAATAAGAAAGGGATTATTAGGCTTTATCAGGTATGCTTTATCTGACTTTTCGAAATCCTACTCCAATCCATCCCTGAAGACAGAAATGGACAGCGACGAAGGCATGCAGTGGAGCGTCATTTGCAGACTGAGGTTGTGATGTCGTGTTACGTCTATTGACTGACAGCCAACCCTCAAACTTGTGAGGATTAAACGGTAGGTAGTTGACACAAGTAAGATTATACAATTCTGAACAAATTACTATCTCCGGAATACCGTTCATTCTTGACTGAGAACGCAAATTCTTATCCTACCTGGGCAGGCTCCATGATTGAGCCGTGCAATACATCTCTGCAGTATGAGTTAAATTACAATGACTTATCCTGTCACCGCTGAAGGGCATTATTAGCAACAGTGCGCTGAAAAATCTGACAGTCGATAATGTTTTGTCTTTCGAACAAATAAGTAAATAATGAATCAAATAGAAGGACAATTTTACTCGGTAGGAAATTGCATTGATACGAGGATGGCTAAATCTCGCGGGAAGCCGGTGCATCTAGAAAAAATGGTGAATGAATTAGGTGCTGCTTGCGTCTTTTTGATGACCGACCAACTAAAGTATGAGTGGCAGAAAGCTGATGTAGTTATAGGCCTCCAGAAGGATATCGCAAATAAATGTTTCTGCTATCCGTAGGCAATAAATGATCATCTCACATCTATGGGGTTTCTATCCATGGTGGAGCCTTGCCACAATGACAAGTCATGAAAACTTGGAAGGAAAAAATGACCAAGGCCGTATGTTTTCTTCGAAAGTGCGCGGTAGGCGGGTTACTTCCATATTTTTGGTTACTTTACTGCCTACATAGGCACTGGTGAATCTAACGGATTTGATTGTATTCGGAGGTTGCAAATTAAGCTACCTCACTTGGTCAAAGACGGAGTCTACTCATGATAAAAATATTAGCTGTCAATGGGAATATGAGGGAATATGCCAACAACTCTAATATTGACAACCTTAGAATCATTAAATGTATTATACACTTAATAATTCTACACTTATTTACTTGTTTTTTAATCCTAGGAGAGTTGAACTTAACAACGCACTCTGTTTTGATTGTGTAAAAACACGCGCAAGTCATTACTAGCAGAACAGACCCGGTCTCTTGTCTCCTCTTCTACGGGCGTCGTTGAAATCAAGAAACCTACTGTCACTACAGTTACGTTTGCCCTAAAACAACACTAGTGGATTACCGCGGGAATGGGTTACATTTCATTGGTGTGACCTTAATTTTTAAAACCGAACGTCAAGGCTTGCTGACATTTTACATGCCCAACAATCACCATACCAGTCAGTCAATACCTCTGCATCATTATATAGATCACTGCATAATGTGTTGTTTCAGTAATGTCGTGTCACGGTCCAACTACGGAAGGAAGATATGATCAATACCATGCTTCATATTAATTGAATTTCTGACAGAAGACCTCAAATTTACCTCCTTCACACAAAGCCTTGTTTAAATTCTTCACTATTACACGTCAATTTACAAAATTCAACACGATTTTTCAGGCTCTGACAACGTAGATTCTGTCTAAGACGTAATTCCTGCTCCAGAGTCCTCCTTGGAGCATCATTTCTTAAAGTCAATTTCACTATGGATCGTCTGCAAAATCATCGACAAATCTAAGACCTCAAACCCACTACCCGTTGAGAAGGGGGTAGACAATTCAAGGCAAGCGAACACTTAACAGTAGTTTCTTAAGACAGATGTTTTAAAGCACCTATCCACAAATATCAAAATAATCCTGGTTCTTGGTTCGGCAGACCTCTCGGCGTCATGGCTACCAAAAAACTGTGAGTGGGACGTTGGCGGAGCTGCTTATCTAAATGCCTTCTGAAACGCAGGTCAGCACTCGACTGCTGTCAGCTACAAACGATCAAACCACAATTCGGAAGTGGACCATGGTGAATAAGGCAGCCTCTGCACTGCGCACCTCCCATCAGTCAGCCAGCCACCGTTGTAGCCCCCTCACTCTCACCCTCGGAAAGCCGATAATTTTATGTACCATAGGAAGTTCGGCATAAGGGTTTATTTCCATTTCTCTTCTGTACCTTCAATCAAACCAGAACTATAGATAACTACATTCTGTGCCTATTCTGGCTTTGGTCACACTTCCTGAGCCTGTGACAGTGTGGGCCACAAAACGTTTCGTGTGAATACTGTATTTAAGATAAGCCTAGTTTCCGGAACACCCCCAGACCGCCTCTGTGCTTCTTATGTCTTCATTTCCAGACCAGCATCTGTCCACGCACCCTTATGTTTGCCATTCATTCTATCACATAGCATATGTTTTCGTCGTTAGTTCTAGTAGAGATTCGTTTTTGCTAATGTGCACGATGCAGTTCTCAACTCTAGCTCCCTAGCTGATTTAATCTTCTTGCGGACGATTGAAGTGCCTAATTACTCGATTAAACGCCCCGTCCGTCAGTCAACAGCTTGAACTCTTTTTAAACTCCATGCAGCATACAA
The DNA here is from genome assembly GCA_017591395.1 of Schistocephalus solidus. Lineage (NCBI taxonomy): Eukaryota > Metazoa > Platyhelminthes > Cestoda > Diphyllobothriidea > Diphyllobothriidae > Schistocephalus > Schistocephalus solidus. The sequence continues at coordinate 34,410 of WEDG01010711.1, read as the reverse complement.
GATGCGCCTTAATCGGGAGGTCATCCATCCTTACCTATCTTACCAACATTTTCACAATTAAGAACGTCCACATGTATTCGTGCATCACCTTCGCACCTCAGATCCGGCTGGTTTTACTTGACCCAAATGGCTGGCACCTGCACAGCAGCAAAACGCAAATTGGATTTATAACCTTCTGTACCACTAAACATTAGTCGACAATCTGAGAATCCATGGGTTTATCTTCTACATTGATAACCTCTTCACATCTGGCGACTGGATAATCTGCGAGGTTCACAAAGGTATCAAAAACGTTAGTATTCTCGACCGGTAGCTAGTACTCCATCCTTTAGAATTTGGTGGAACCCTTTTTGGCAAAGCTGTCCTCTCAAAAATTGAGCTGGTGCACGCATCATAAAAATTTCTCCGTTACCGACGATATTCCCCTAAAATCACCAATGCCTTATTCGGTCTTCATGAATTTAATCTCATTTTCTTCAGAATTCGAAACGCCCTACGAATGTATAATAAGTTAAACGATCGCTATTATGGTCAGGAAACGGTCACTTAAACCCTCGGGTATGCAGGTGGTGAATGCGGCATCTATCTCTTATCGCTTTGCCTTCGGGTGTCTATACTCCATTCGGCCCTGTTCAGATATGCTGAATCCACTGGCTCCCTGTTGGCAGGTTAATGAATATTGCGCACTCATCTCACTGTGGCTAAGAGAATTCGGCCCAAATATTCATAAAGACTTTTAGTCTATGCCCATAAGCCTTCAAATAGACTGAGTTACTCCAAGTAAGCGATGTATTTCTAAGAAAATTAACAAACAGATCCCCGATCTTTACTTTACATTGCTTCCATTCTCAGGAGACAAGAGGTGTCCTTTTTTTCATTCGTTTTGACATTGGATTGTCCAAATGTGAACAAACACTGCAGGTTGCAAACTAAAGTAGTATTATTTTGGCAGACTGCGGGGTGAAACGGGGATGGGACCTAAGTTTGTTGTAGTTTACTGCAATATTTGACCTCATATTTCGCGTTCAAATGTCATGATTAACTTTTGGACTGTACTTTGCCGGCTTTCAAAGGCATACTTTAAACCTTCTTTCTCCACAAGGGCGTAGATTTTGCTTGCCTTTAATACGCTAGATAAGTCATCGAATACTGCCAACCAAATCAACTGACAATTGTTTCTTAGTGGGAATTTAATCCAGAGTAGTCTAGTGAACCTACGGGGTTTGTGTATCGCCCCATTCCGCTAGATTGTTGGCTTGGGTGAGGAAGTGAAAAGGAACAGAACTACTTGATGTAGAAGCATACATACTGGACCTCCTCAGCCTGCTTTTTCAAAACGATTGTGCTGGTATATCCACCGAGCAAAATACAGCTTCCTAGAGCCCTTTATGAAAGGTGAGTACCAATTTTTAGCCGAGCGAGCAAAAAAGCGTGCACAAAGGTGATTGCGATGAACTCAAAGGTCGCGATTACCAGTCTTTTCTAAGCAAGTCAGCATTACATCTTATATTTAAACTCCTGGTTACCAATGGCAGGAAATAAAACATTAGTTAAGTGAAATTAATATTCAAATATCTAACGGCCTGATTATTGAGTACGCGTACAAAACGGAAAACTACAATAGTGTTGTACCCCGTACATTAAAACATACAGTACAGTTAAAGAATAGTGACCAGACTGTTAAGGGCAAGTTAATCTGAAACCTCGGCATGGACTAGAAACTGTTAGTTGGCTACCCCTACACTGAATAACTCACACTTCACAAAATTCATCGAAACGTTTCTAGGGCTTGTATGTTATGGCATAGGAATATACGTCCTATAGTTGGTGAATGGTCAAATGAAATTCCGAAATGCGTTCTCGATTGAGAAGCATTACTGATGAGAAGTTATAGTATTGCTGATTGCACTGCAGAATCCCTAGATATGTCAGCCACCCCTATATGCTTAATTTTGACTGCACGTCTTTTCAGCATCCGATGTACACTATCGTCAAAAACATAATCCTCTAACTAGTAGGCATATTCAGAGAATTGTAGATGCCCTTCGAAATTCAAATCTGTTTTAAAGAAAATATCAGCGAGCATATTCTTTCTGTTACAATTTTGCTAATAAACCACATCTTATGTAAATTTTATGCTAGAAGCAAGAATATATTTAGATTTTTGAAACGTTTTTTCAATTACTGAAAAATGCTTGAGTCCCTATTTCCGTTTTATTTGCGTTGAGGGTTAAGAGTCTTTGAGCTGCGCATATATAAAGAAAATAATATATTTTTCTCTGCCATTAAGAGTTTACTTCTTAGGGCTAATATGATTCTGTATTTAGTGTGAATTAGGTTGAATACAACATAGGGAGCAATAATAAAAGATCAGATCCAACGATACTTGAATGGATATTTTACAATCTTCTAAAATTTCATAAGTAAACCTTTTTTAAACTGAAAAACACCCATCCTTTAGTATGCAGCTTGGAGAAGCTGGCATTCGATAACATTTTTTAACGAATGCCGGCCTCTTATTTAAGTACAAAAGAACAATTTAATTATGTTTCCTTTTAAATATATTTGAATTTAGAACAGCATAAAAATCAACATTAAAAATCGTGCTGAGTGCAGTTTTTGCAGGCAGCCAAAATTATGTGCATTCATAGACGGCATACTGCCGTTTTTGAAAAATCTTGGGATTATTCTGCATGATAATCACTATTACACTCCCGATTAAGTAATCCTTCCTAATTGAAAACGATTTTTACCATTCAGGTTAAACTTTCACGAGCTCGGCCATGCAGTATCTATGGGGTTTCCCTTAAGGCGTCATAACAGAATCACAGGGGTTCTGCATACGCACATTTCAATTAAGTGAGAAATTCTCGATGGTGAAGTCGACTGACTTATTGAGAGGAAATGGTATCTGTTTGGCAAGCATTAGACGGTGACTTCGCGTCACATGTCACTGCGCTCAATTTCGACCTCATTGGGCATGGCAAAGAAAAGAGTGTAACGGGAATATAGCTGGGTTCCAACCTTTGATTTTCCTGAGATAAACGAGCAAACGCTCTGTGACATGTCTTATGCGAGCAAAGTCATGACTTGACTTTTGCCGATCTGTTATGCTAAGCCGGTCGCGGATACACTGCAGTGGCATATTTACCGCTTGGTCTACTTGCTATTCACGCGTGAGTGCAAATGCAGATGCTTCACTGAGGCATCACACTTCTGGGTGGCATTATCAGGCTGTGAATTGCCCTACACCAACAATTGATAACCTGACCTGGACTTCCATTGATCTACAGTGCAAATTCGAGCAGAGATTTATGCAGTTACAGCTAAAGTCAGCCTAATCAAAAAAAGAATTTATGGCTAAACTGATATTGCTTCCATCTTGCAACAGACCATGTCACTTTCGAGAGTCAAGTCCGTTATAGAGAACTATGGGAATCAGTAGCTGAAACATCACCAAAGTCTCCCTCTAGAACGAAATCCCTTATTTCATACCATCGTTATTGATTGAATCATTTGAACAGTTATTTAGATTGAGTGCATAAGTGCAGATAGTGAATATTACTATATCCTCCTTTGGCCTACAGACCACAGTGTGGGTTCCCTACGTTTGACGTAACGCACCCTCCTAGTTTATCTATTTTAAATAAATCAGGAAGCTTACTTTTTCAATTTCAGCGTCATCGGCAAAAAAGGAGGAATAGCTGTCAGCGTATTTGCTGTGGAAAGTTGTTGCTTTTCTTGATCGAGCACAATTCTCTTCCTTCTAGTATTTTTCCAAAAAACCCCGAGACCCACAGCAGTATAAGAAAGAATATAGGAAAACTTTGAGAAAACAGGTGTGTCGGAGCTGGCTATAGAAACTAACATCCGAGCTGTCTAAGTGCTCCTCATTATTGAAGGATGGAACGCCTTTAGCTAACAAAATGTTTTCGTCTAGACACGAGAATAGGAGCTCCGTTTAATTTTAGGGCCTCTTTAGGTAGTTAAGGGTAAGGCCACTGGTATTATAAAGGTTATATTGCGTTTTACAGAGGTTAGGGTTTTAATGTTCTGACATCGAAATATATATATATATTTTGGAATACTTTCAAAAGGCCGCCTGTTTTACCGGGAGTTTATATGCCCGTGTCTCATTGATTTCTTAAGAGGTCCCGAATGTTATATTTAAACTCGAATAGTAGGCAGCCGTAATCTTTGTGAAAATCTCTAAATATCTTCGAGTTACCTGGATGCTTGTGGGCCTGAACTGACACCCTTCTCGTGTATGTAGTTTGCTAAGCCGTATGGTCACCATCTCTGCCGTCGTCAGTTGTGTGGATTGCGGGATTGTTTTAAGTAATGTAGATGATTCGATGCTGCTTTAGATTTTTAATGCCTGATCAGACTATGCATGATGATGGGCTGACATTTTTTTATCCTGGAGATTTCAACACAACATGCTCATGCTCAGTTTCAAAACGTTGCCCTGTTCATCGCCGAACTTGCTTATGGCCACTTTATTACTGCCACTTTTGTTAACGGCATGAAGCTACTCAGTTGAGTGTAAATTAGACGTGAGTTTCCTTCGTGCAGTGTGTACACATTTGACTGCATAAGCACTTGCACTTGTTTATTTTTATCCGCATTTCTCTTCGTCTATCATGTTTGCGTACGTGCATTCATGTTGGAAATCGGGCTATCAAGCTGTCGATGTCGTCCTACCCTCGTGATCCATTTTTGAATGTTTTCTGAAAGTTTTCTGAATTAACCACAATATCGTCAGCCGCTGGTGTGAGGTTGTTTCACCTACCTTTCGTCGTGCTTGTAACCTTCATTTTAAGGTACGAACAGCTTATCAGTCAGCTGTCGATACCGTTTATCGCCATTGTCGGTGGATAAATACAGTTGGCATTCTTATCGGTGTCTCCATCCACGGGGCACGACTCGGGTGACACAAATATGGCTGTCTGCATCCCCGTTCACAAAATATGAAGGAGCTTGGGTTTATCTGGATTGAATTCGCTCTCTGTTTGGGCACTTCTACTTAAGAGCTCTCAATGTGCAGAAAATTCGTCAGTTTTATTATATACCCACTGTTAGTCTACGTCTGAAGATTTTCCTATGGCCTTGACTGCTAACTCATATAGCAGATGTAAGACTGCCTTTCGGGGATTTAATATGGTCACAGATCATCCGAAGCATCGCAAGTTGCTCATAGAGGAAATCAAGAGAAATATTAATCCTTAAGAGGATGTACCATCCTCCATCAGGAATACGTACTGCACACCACTGGAGACTTACCAACGGCTGCGAGTGAGCCATCATTTTTGACATTCCTTTTGTATCTCCTTGCGCTGTAGTGCCTTAGTTTCACTTACAAACCTTTTCAACCTGAGCATGGTTGCGATTAGAAATATTTCTTACAAAAGGTATGCTTTATCAAGCAACGCCTAGTTGGTCAATGCAAACCTCTTTCCTCGTTTAAATGTTTCCACTATCTGTCTTCTGCTATCGACCATCGGTCGTCAACAGGTGTCAGAGCCTTTGTCCAGAACATTTTTGAGTCAATGGTTGCACTGTACGGCAGCTTTCCAACAAAACGATCGAATTCCCTACCTAGTACACATTTCCGCTTGTAAACTTACTCGCATACTTCATGGAATGCAGGGAGATGCAGGCTGCCAATACGATGGTTAAGTGGATTCACTCGTCAAATTTGGCAGGATGCAGAGAACTATGCGCTAACTTCCACAGTTCAACCTCTGAAGTGGTGCATGGGGTCACTGAAGTAATTTACTTTTCTAAACTTCCCTAATTGCCTTGACGAAGGCCATCGAATTTGTGCAGCGCCTCTGGCAATTCATATGGACCCTAGCCCTTTTGCATTCCAACGATGTATTTGCCCAATAGGCCGCTGGGGAATTCCCGTCTCTGCGATAGATAATGGACAGCTGCCTTAAATATTCAAGAAGTGCAGCGCAGTTATTGTCCTTGAGCATAATATTGGTTTCAAATACAAAATTATGCAACGTTGTGCGTGAATATGGAAGGAAACAATGTGTCTTCGGGTACCCCTTCTTTTAGGAATTTGGTGCCAGGTTCACGTGTTTTCGCATGGTTACCATGCTGCTTTCACCACTAAATTCGACATTCACAAAACTGCCATTGACGTAATAAGAATTCCGACTTAAACTTTAGGAAAACAAGTGTTTCGTTGTACATAAATTAGAGGGACTAACTAGCTGATTAATGACCCGCTAGATATACCATAGTTTTATTCATAGGTTGAATTTTGAATTCTGGTGACTGAAAATGTTTTCCAAATTTCCACGTGGGTCCTTTTACCCGTTATTGCGATATGGACGAAAGAAATGGGTGAGTATATGAAGGAAACGCGTTTCGTTGGGCAAAATAGTGAGAGTTACGATATTTTCGAGTAAAACTTTTGCGAGTTGATGTTGCCGAGTTACCATCAGAGAGAAACAGCAATTTTACCGGTCCATGGTGTGCTTTGTCTCAAAGATGTTTACTAGATTAGACGGGGTTTTAAAATGTGCACTTTAAAAGCTCTAGTAACTGGCCCTCATAGAGTACATGAGGTTTATTTATTCTCGATATGTGTTGCATGTTACTCCTCTGGCAGGGATTATCACTAGACTCGTTTTCAGGAGGTGAACTCTATTAACTACCTTGTCAGAGAGTACATGTGGGGTTGTCTATTAAGATTGCCAATATGAAGAGCCTTGGGGTGATTATTTGAGCATGACAAAAAATTCACTGGAACAGATTTATGCTTCCAGTGTCTAGAGATTTGTCGACTTGTCCCTGTCAAAGCGTTAAATATAGAACGTTGAACATAAATTTTAATAGCTGGTCTTGGAGCTTACTGTAAAGCGATCTTTGTCTACAGGTAGAATGACAATATCTTTGGCTGTTTTGAATTTTCAATGTCCCTTTTTCCTCTTTGCTGTTGATTTTAGTTTTCTTGTGTCCGACAATCAGGAGATTTTTGAAATCTTATTGGAGGTGTGGTGTCCGCTTTTGTGTCTGCTTGCTACGAAGTGGGCCACTTGGTGAAAGCTAATCTTGTAGGAGCGGTACCCGCAATCTTAAGGCAGGCCTTGCACTAGCGGCTCGTCATATTTGTCCTTGTCGGAGTTATTGGTAATCAATTATGCCAGACGACTGTTCCATAAGTAAGGATCCCAGTTTATGATCCTTTGGTCAGTATGACAGCATTTTACGCAGGTTTTTGCTCGTAAGAGATCATGCAGAAATGTTGTTTGATGCATTTTCTGTCGAGGAAATTCGCAAGCATACCCTGATCGCTGCAATTGCAAACGTGGTTTCCAAACTGTCGATGTAACGCTCATAGCATTTGTTGCATTAATTAAATTCGACATAAAAGACATAGACACACTGGAATATACCAGAGTCATAATCTCTTACCAAACAATCCTATTATTTAAGAGAAACAAATGGAACCCAGTCTTCGTCGAAATTAGTCAGCGGACGCTTCAGAAACGGAAAAATGACAGTCAAAGCTCATAAAGATTACTCCGCTGTGAACGCAATGAAGTCTAATTATCAGTGAATGGCAAAGAGGATGAGAAGCAATATTTACTCCCTCAGCTTTTGTTATGTTGCAGAATGGAACAAACTGTTTTATTGAATATGCGAGCTTGTGATCGATCTCAGGTTATGAAACAGTATGAAAGAATGATCATTAGCGAATCAAACTCACACTTTGAGGAATAATGAGATTTTGTGGTTCTTCGGAAACTCATATCCACTTTGCCTCTAATTCTCGTAATAAAATTCAAGTTGTCTCCGTTTCTTTCACAATAATTGCTCATTGCAATGAATCATCATTTTTCTGCAAACAGTATGTGAATATGAAAATATGAATATGAATTAGTGAGAACTTGTATTCACTCGCTTATTTAATAAAAGTTCTTTCAAAGGGTGCCCCAGCTTATAAAATAAGGAGACTGGGATTTCCGCATAAATTTATTGATTCAGCTGACCCTAAGGACAGGCTGACAAAAAAGAGTACGTTCCATCTTCTACTATGTTGTGAAAGCGTTACATGTCGAAAGATATTTCTTGGATTACGAAGGATCGTAATCAAGCCGAAAGAGATTCGCGAATCATCAGAAACCTATAAAATTCGCAAAAAAGTTTTTGATACTTTTGAATTTGAAAATCGTTGATTTTAAGCAATTTTAATTTTTGAGATTCCAGAAAAAACAGTATATTTATTATTCTTCAAACCATAAGGAAATTTTACTCAAAGTAGCATGGATTGTTCTGCTAAAGCGATGGTTTAGGAGAACAATTGTTTTTGATACTCACCAGTTGGGGTTATCACAATAACGGAAGTGTTTTTACGATTACGTAAATGCTCCTCTCAAAGGCCATTATAGGCTATTTTCCATCCACAATATTCATAGAGCCACAAAAACGCTTTCCTGTGAGGTAGTTGCAGATTAAGTACGGGAATAACTTGACACTTTTATTTGAGACTGGTATTTCTACAGCACATTTTAATTTTCTACTTGTATCACTACGCTAGCTTTGCGTGGCCTTCTCTCACATACGTTGTTCACATAAACAAGAAAGATGGTGCTCCACGCCGTAATCCATGTCCCTTTCAATTTGGTGGTCAAAATATAGAACCCAGCATATTTTGGTTCGGTGCACATATAGCCTTTTATAGTGATAGTTAGGAGTTCAGAATGCTAAAGCGCTTTTTCACTGTTAAACTCACTTATAATGAAAAACGTAACCTTCACCCAGGTCGAAAGCGACAAATGAAGGGAACCACCCTCATCACCTTGAGCGGCGAGCTGCATGCGCAAAATCCCAAACAATAAATCTCTCGTCTCGGTAGCACAATAAAAATAGTGATTCGTCAGTATACTTATATTTATCCTTTATGGAACTAATTCATCCTCACAATCTCATAGTCCAATCCATTCATAAATTGCTATATGTGTTTTTCACATGAATAGTATTTCGAGAATGCTTTGACCACGAATTCTCAGATGGTGTGGCAATGTACATACTTTCTCTGAACGCCGTCAGAGTTTGTTAAGTTTAGGGCGGGAAAGGTAACCCGTATGTTCTCTCTTCAAGATGATTTTCATGCGCATATAACATTGAGGCTGTCTATCATCTCCAGTTTGCACTTGCCACCATTTCTAACCCTCCTACCCACATGTAAATTAATTGCTTAATTTCCCAAATCTTAGCCCTGTTCGGTCGTTTGACGAAGCAAATGCGCATGGACAGGCCGGTGACGTTCTGACAAAGGGCCACTCCAGCACTGGTTGTGAAATGGGTCTTTGCGCCAGGCATTCTTAGTTTGATTGGCAATTATAGCTCACGGTCAGGTCCAAATTATACGGTGAGCCCGTAGAATAAGTTGATTCATGTAGCTGGCAGTGCTCGGTTTCTTAGTCAACCCTTGACACATTAAAGGTTAAGGACATGCTCTGGTCATAAGTCCACGCTTTTGCCCCGTAAAAAGGCCACCTACTGGAGCGTTAGACTAACGTGGGGCAATATTGACACTTTTTTGGTTGACCTCCCTAAATCAGCCTGAACCTATAATTATTGCCTGGAATATATTTAGCATGCGACAGACGGAAGTTACTTCACCGCCAGGCAATTCGCACAGTCTCATAGTCAGCCAATTAACAAGCCTGGACGGGCAAGCCAAATTGGAATCAGAAATTACGTCCGATTACCTAAAGAATGAGGACTCAACAGCCGAGCCCTTGGGTTTAGCGAACAGCTGAGGTACAGTGCACACCTAACTGCAAATGCATCGCTTCAGCCTCCGGTATAGAGGAAACCCCTTAATTTTCATCAAACTGCAGTCATCCCCAACCTAAGCTGTAATGATAAGTCTTCCGCATAGTGCTATTCCAAACTACATTCTAAACGTTAATCTAATCAGTATGTTTGCTGAACTCCTAAACCATACGGCAAATGAAGTGCAAATCTAAAGTACAGAGTGAACTCTGTTAATAAGCCGAACAGCAACAGGTGATCGATAACTGAAACAGAAACACACCCAAAAAGAGATACTTATCCCTACGTCTGCCCGCAACGAACGCGTGACCGTAGCACTAGACTTTGAACTAACGGGAAACCTCAGATTAGTGATAACGCTAGGTCCAACCATTAGTATTAGTCTAATATATCCCTAGCTCCTATTGCCCCAGTTACTGAAATAAATAGATCAGCACAACACGTGAAATAAATCATGTAAAGCTCTCCTATATTGCATGCCACTCACAATTCGGACAGATGATGAGTATATCCATGGGATCTCCTCTTCTTCAGCTGTATGACATTGTCAACCCACTAATTTAACTGTACCATGAGACTTTTGTTTTAAGTTGAAATCAGACAAAATAGGTGGATGAGGAAGACAATTGAACAAATTTTCTTTGATGATGTCTTCATAAAACGTTCGGAGTTACACAAATTTATTAATAGGCTGTAAAATATTCTGAACAGTAGACACGTATTAAGAACGATTAGTATTGGCTTCACTTCCTCTGTTAGCTCCCTTAATCAAAAATCCTATGCATAAATGAACACGCGTTTGTTTTTCCAACCACGAGATATAATTGAGAACAAGTGTAATAGGAGGTAAGCTATTTGCGGTTGCAATTCGCACGACTAAGGCTTGGCTGTAGGGTGTTGATCCGTTGACTAACAGAAGCTGAGTTCAGCGCTCGGACCTTGCCTATTTAAGGTTGCATTTGAATTATTGGTGGCAGCAAGCATGAGGGAAATACCCAGATTATTCTCCGTTTTTATTGAGTGTCTAACTTCACTAAGATTTGTTTTTTGCTCGATAATCGACCATCTGGGTGTCTTCCAGATCAGAAGTACTTTTTTTCCTTCGGTTCAACGCATTATTCGCCGCAAAAAAGTTGACGTGTTCGGAACTAGCACGATGGACAAAAAGTGCTATTTGGAATGTTTTCAGCTGATGGGATCAACGACCCTTTGTTGGGAGTGAGAGTAAGACTCTTATGACCACGGTTTAACTGCCATGTCCGAGATGGTGTGTGACATATCGTGGACGAAAGTTTCACCTCCTGTTAACGACAATGCCCAATAAAATCATCTTTAGGTTTGACACACCCTGATAACTGAAAAAAGAACGACGAAGGACAGATCGATAGAGTGGAGCTTATGCATTTATAGTAGTTGGTCTAGCCATTATGGGGTGGGTGCTGCATGTGTATCGGTGGAGGTAGTGTGCGTTGATTTGATCTAGCCTCTGGTGGCTTACCGTAGGTTATCGTGGAGACGCATGTGTCTGAGGAGACCAATGTGATGCGGGAATGAACGGGAGCAGTGAGGGCAGTGGAGACGGGTGCGGCGACTACATGTTGGGGCTCCAGGCATTGGTTTGCCCGTCTGCGTACGAAAGATTCGCACGTGACCGATTAGGCCGATAGGTGAGGTCAATTTGCCGACGCAGTATGGGCAGGATAGGTTGGAAGGGGCTGCACGGTTGTCATCCATAGTAATAGTAGAAGTGATGGTGTTGGTGGAGGTGGTGTTGCTCGTAATAGCAGGATTGGAGGAGGTGCGTGGGGCATCGGTGCTGTCGACATTGCGGTGAGTGCTGTGAAAATGGCGATCTCTGATGTGTGCTGATGCTCCAGGCATTGGTTCGACGGTCTCTGTTCGATGGATAAGCAAGTGATCAATATGGCCGATGCGTAAAGTGAATGTGCGATCGGAATGAGGAATGATTAGATCCGCGTCCCCATTTCAGGTAGTGGGTGTGGTCGTGGTGGCGTTAGCAGGTGCCAGTTAGTCGAAGGTGGTCACTTCGGTGGTGGAAATAGGGAAGTGGTGTCATTGCTGATCGTCACTGTGATCGACGCCAGGTTTTGCAGGAGGTAGGATGGGGCCGTTGATGGAGGGCTTCGGGATACCGGTTGTTCGATGCCCAAAGATGGGGGTTGTCGTTAGTGTGAGGTTCTTAGCAAGTTTGGTGGAGGGGATGTTCGCTAAAGCAGAGGTTGATGTTGCGAAGGGGTCACGATCACTGAAACAAATGTTTTATGAGCCTGATGTTACGGATTTGGGCTCGAACTCAGCGTCAGAGATAAAGATAGATAAGGGTATTGGATTGCCCAGGTTTTACAGTATTTATAGCATGCCTATCACAAGCGTTAGCTCCCGAGTTCATCGCAGGTACTTGCACGTGATGTGATAATTGTCTGACCGGCCAGATGTTGCGGTAGGTAGTTGTCAGGCCATTGCTGTGTTCCAGCGTGCTTGTTAAGAGGCTCGGTTACCATGCTCATCGTACATGGTTGCATGTGGTGCGATGATGGCTCGCAGTGGAATTGCTGAAAACCTGATTTCATCATCCGCAACAGTGGTCATCCACTTGTTCTCTGCATTGCTTAGAAAAAATCTCATTGCCAAATATGGATCGGGCAGGTGGCTGCGCTCGTTGATTGATTAAGAGCCGAAAAGCCATGACTTGAGCAGTTCGTGGTTCACGCGGTCGTCGCCTCTAGCGAGAATTTTGACTCCTATAAACTTGAACGTGTGATCGGTCCCGTAGGATGAGTCACGACTAGAGAGCAGGCATCGTTCCTCCTAATTGCTGCTGCGAGCACGGTCATTCGCGTTCGGAGTTGTTATCCAGTTCCTCCGACATATTTGTTTTGTTAATGACTTCATCAGACACGATAAATGGCCCCTGATGATTCTTGTCATGGCAGTGGGTCTTATAGCCTGGTGATCGGTCGCTTTATGGTTGGTTTCGGTCTGTGTACAACTCCAGCGCCGAGGGATGTAAGAAGGCGGCTGAAGGTTTCCAAGAAATTCTTCACTTATGGGAGAGCTGACGAAATTTTGGGGCCGGTTGGATTAGCTCTCTCGTCTCGTTTGGGTAGGCATTAGTTGGCGAACTTGCGCAGGTAGCCATTCGCTCTAAATCCCGTCAAAGATATTGAAATTTGGCCAAAATTTTCTTCCGTTTGGCTGCAATTTCTCTCCACACGCTGGTTAAGTGCCCTTTCCCAACTGTGTTTGTGGCTCGTTGGTTGGTTGCTGTTGCAACTCAGTATTTGCTTCGTGTTTGTCGACTTCCTGAATACTTTGGTTTTTGGGCCACCAAAATCTTTGTGGCCAGCTGGTTGTTTTCCTCTCCATCCATCGTAACTTAAATGTCTAGGAAGATGTCGTTGAGATGTTTCTTGAATTCCAGCACCTGATCCCGTTTGATGACGACGAAGTTGTTGTAGGACCACCTCAGATGAGCCCCGAAATCGGTGACCTCATTGGTGTGCCTTTCACCTGTTCGTAGATTGCTCCGTCAAAAGTGAAGTACGTCTCAAGACAGAACTTAAGGAGTTGGAGGATGTGGGCGTGTCCGAGGCGATTCTCCATTTCATCGTATTTGTCTCGTTGGAGTAATTTGATGTTCTCGACTACCAGGTCCCTGTGGACTAGAAGTAAAATCGGACATGATATCTACGTGTGCCATAGAGTGACACAGCAGGAGCCTTACTCCTTTAAGTTTCTCCAAGAATTGTGCTGACAAACTGACGATAGTTTCTGGAATAGCGTTCAGGATTTTGAGACGCCGGAACAGCCACTTTACTCATCCTTAATTTGACGCACCTGATTATGGATGATGGATTTGGATGAGGATCTGAAACATCAGGCTAATTAAGCTATTTTTCCAGATATCACGTCTGCTTCTTTGCGACTACCTCTGGGAACTCACCTCCTCAGTTTTTTAGTGAATTTGAGTCTGAAGGTTTCCAATTAACAGATGCGTTCTCGGGAAGTGCGTTGGCACTGTGGGCATGGTGAGAGGGCTTAGGTATTGACGATGATTGTCTCAGGCGCTTGGGACTTGCGTTCCGCCATTTTAACCGTAGCATCGGCGATCCAGGTGGCTTCATAGATTGCTAATCCGGTCTTCACTGTCCTCATCCAGGCCGGTCGGCTCTAAGCCAGTTCCTCCCAGTTTGCTGAGTTGATCTGCAGTTGCTTTAAGGAAATCTTCAGTGTCCTTGTAGCGTTGCACTTGAACCCTTGTCAACGGGAACCTGCGGCGGTATCACTATAGAATAGTCGTTTGGGTAGTCACTCGTCGTCCATCCACACGAGATGTCCACTCTAACGCAGTTGCAGTTGTCTCAGCAGGGCTTGCATGCTGAGGAAGCCTGTTTGTTCCAGCACATCCATGACCGGGATCCTTTCCTGCAATCTCAGTTTTAGTGTCCACCGGAAACAGCTGAGATTGAAGTGATTGAGCTTCCGCGCGTGATTCTTGTACACCACTTAGGTCTCCACTAAATACAGCAATTTTGTAAATCTTGTGCTTGCTGTTGAGGTGGAGAATGTGCGATTCCAGACTATGTCATGCAGGCGACTGAAGGCCTGCCTGGCTCTGAAAATACGTTGGGTTAACTCATCGCCGATTTTGGTGCTGTGGGAGAGGATCTTACCCAGGTGGGTGAAAGTATCTTTGACTTGCAGTTGGATTCCATTTACAGTGACGCAAGATACATTGTAGGTGGTGTTGGGTGGTGGCTGATGCATGACCACCGGTTTCTTCGAGGTGATGATTGGTCCGAAGTTATTGTTGGCGGTGGCGGAGAGGTTCATGCTCCTTTCTATGTCCCCTTCTGTAGTTGCTTTGAGTTTGCAATCGTCGGCGAAAATTTGTGTATACACGTAACTGGATGTGTATCCGCCGATTTTTGAGGTGTTGACCGTCCATCTCATCGGAGGAAGCAACTCTTCTTCACTCCGCTGGTCACTGCGAATGCCCCTGAGATGACTCCGTTGTCCGTGAGGTGCGCTATCATGCCATCAAGGAGCTCAAGCACCATGTGAGAGAATCGCTTGGGACAGCTGAATACATGCATGATTTTCCACAGTTAAGGCTTGGCCCTGAGAAGAGGAGTGACTCCTTTAGATAGGGAACCGTAGGCAGTCTTGATCACAGCGAAGACGTTCTTCCATTTTTTGTGGTCCACGTACGTTTGGATTTCATCGGCCTTGCGAGCCATCCGTCTGTCATCATCACATATGTCCCTCAGCCCAACCTGATGCACTTCAGACTATTACGGTGCGCTAATAGCCGTGGCGCGGAAGGCTGCCAACTAACGCTATAAACCAGACCACAGCCGTCAGGCTGACCATTGTACTAGGAGTCAGATGGCGATGGCTCCTTCGTACCACCTGGTTTTGGTAATCCTGGTGTGTGTCAGAGGACAGGTCGTACTCTGGCGAGTGAAGACAGGTTCCCCGACCCGGTCAGCCATAGCACCCACTCCCACCCCAGACAACTGACTGGATTGAATGATCGTCTGATTCTTCGAATGAGGGAGAGTGTGAGGGACAATCTGACGCGCTTGAAGCTATTGCGGTAAGCTATAAGCCGTGGCTTGGAAGGTTGCTAAACAACGGTGTAACTTGGATCGTGCGCTCAACCCAGTGCGTGTTTGTGCGGAGTGGCTGACTGGCAGACTGCGAGTCAGGCTGCAATGGCTCCTTCTTAATTTGGTCTTTATGACACTCCCCTCCACTGGGATCCCTGTCATCCCTCCATTTTTGTGTTATTGCTTGTGGTGGACCAGTGTGCGTGGGCCTGTACCTTCTCACACCTCCAGTTTTCTTGAATCTCCCTTGATACCGGGTCCACGTGGGGAAGTGGAACAGAGTGAGGCACATGCATCGAAAGTCTTCTCTCACTATAATTCAGCGTCCGTCACCGTTCCTGCTCAACCTTGCTTTGGAGTATACGAGGGACAGTGTCGGACTAAAACGGTCAAGCCATCGAGTTGATCTAGCTCATGAAAGGTTAACAGACCTTTGGAGATGTGTTTTAGATTCGAAAGGAGTGCCTTCGTGAGGTTGATATGCTGAATACCAGGCAACATGATCTAAATGATGCCAGCTTCAAAATGACTATATTTATTTTTACCTGTAAAAACAAAATTCGGAATAAAATAACTAAAAACTTAGTATTGATTGTTGACTTCAAGTGTTCACTCCTTTGTAAATTTAAGTATAGTTGCTTGAAAGAATGGACAACAATCCATCCTCGATTCATTTATAGCAAATTTCATCTCTAAATTTTATTCTCAAAAAGCTGTATATTTCAGTGTTGAGAAGCTTTCATTTTGCGAATGATTTTTAAAATGACTTGTGGTTAACCTTGCGTTCAGTGTTCGGACACTGCATGCTATATTCTTTTCGTGTAAGCAAAATCATAAATTTCTTTGCGTAAATAAGATTTCATTTAAAAGTAATAAATGCTACAGTGGATGCCGATCATGTTGTTTTTCTCATAAGTTTTCTTAAATAACGGAAAGGTACAATACTCTTCCAAAGGAAAATTCACGGTTTTGAAGCATTTTATGCTAAAACACAATATATTCCCTTTCTCAAAGTAGAATATTTAAAAAAGATATAATATTCCAAAACAGCTGTCAGAAAATAAATATTTTACTCACGTTTTCTAAAAACTATATTTGAATTTATAAGAGCAATTTAAATCGATGATTTAAAAACTCATACTACTTCAGTGGTCTCTATTTACTAAGTGTAGTTTTGGCATACGATCGGATACATGTTCAAGAAAAATCCGGCATCCTGACGTGACGGAACTATTTAGGGATCATGTTTTACCGTTAGCAATATTAACAACTCCACTTATGTGAGCCTTCTTAGTGAAAAGCAATTTTTGGAATTTTGGTTAACACTTCATGAGATAGGCCAGAAAATGTTGGCTGCTCACCGTAACAAGAACACAAGCTTTGAACTTATCACTGCTATCCAACAGCGATGCGACAGAACTTAGCCAGCTGATTGAATACCTCGGTCATACCCAGAGCTGATTTGCATGTGGCAATGGTTCCTTCTAAATCTGATCTGTATAAACTTTCTTGCATGAGATCCGGGACCACTCATTAAAGCCTGTTAAACGTGTAATGATCGGTTCGATCATGCGTGGAGCGCATAGACGGTCTATTTAACTTTTCCATCCAGTGCATCCCCATCCGTCTTCGATATTATAACTTTGTCTTTCCGCTGGAACATGGTGACATGGGCAGATCGTATGTCGAAGATGGATCGCAAGTATAATAAAATACTAAAAATAAGCGTGTCAGCATAAATGCGAATTCTAAATGACAGTCAGGGCACATCTGAGCAATCTAATAACTCTCAGCTATTGCAGCACTTGTTCGTTGATGCTCAGGCTCAGCCCTATTAAAATACGCACCCAGGGAAGTAAGAGTAAATTTATCAGTCCATATGGAAGGTATTTTTAAGTTCATCATTTAACCGATAAGGGGGTGTCCCAAGGTAGTTAGAAGCTAGTAGGTTTTTTTGGTCGCCTCGGAGTAAAACTAGATGACTTGAAGTCCTTTCATTTTCGCTGCGAGAAAGAACACTTGTGAGGAACTACAATTGGTCAAGGTGCTAGTTTAACGTCCATCAGACGTGAGCGTTAGCAACCGTGACCTGTGCACCTAGGATCGGAAAGTATTGCTAGTTATATCACCAGAGTAAAATAGTCTTCTCTTAACTAATTTGCAATAGACAGCCAAATGAGTTAATTGAGCTATTAATTGAGCCAAAAAATCAACCCACGTATCCTTCAAGTTCAACCATCTGAAACTGCAAAGAGCACTAGCAACGTGGGCTACCACTCCCTCGGGTGGGGGCTTTGATGAGTCACGAATGCAATTTTAAAGGTTTAAGTGGAAGTTCACTATATCTTTTCCATTTCTTGCTGCACCCACCATGTTCCACTGACGTGGAACGCTGAGTGCAGTATTTGGCAAAGCCAAAGAGCTTGCTTATGCATGTCACGCACGACGTAACCGATCACAGCCCATACAGCATGCTTTAAAGAGGGTCTTGGATCAGACACAAAGAAATACCCAGTGGTTCTTTTAGGTAGGAGCCATTAAAACCTTACTTTTTTTTCTTTGGCTAGATAATCCGAGAGAATGCATACATTCAGTCAAGTAAGTAAGAATAGTGCTGACAATAACTGTTTTTTGACTTTAACTGAATGACGTTTCGCTACTTGCAAACTTTCAGACATACGAACGAGGAGGAACGCAAATTCAATCTGTGTCCACAGGGCTTCTGTAAGTTTGATGATAAAATAATACGTATTATGACCTATGAAGCTTTTTATGAATTTAAAGTTGAATACAGTATAGTGCCACATAAAATAATGTTCGGCAATGAGTTGCGGACGTTTCCAGATACCAACGGCCGTTCCAAATGTAACTTGTTCTTAAGTTGAAGACTGAATGTGCAGCCCAGGGCTACATAGGCGAATCTGTCTTATTTAAAATGGCAAGAACTTATTGTATTTGGTTAAGCAGCGTACCGGAACATCAGCTTATGCCACACATCCATGAAAAATGTTTTTGCACCGGGAAGAGAATGGTTGTCCAAGGTGCTAGCCATGCCATTTGGGGCGTTTTGCTTAGATGGAAATAAGTACATGGGTCTCATTTAAGACGGGTTCAGAGACTTAGAACACGGATCGTTAATTGACTAGCCAGCAAGGTAAACAAGCACCCATCCAATACTCATTGCTACCTAAAAAACGTGTAAATTACGCAATATAGAGGTTTCCGGTTGGGATGCGTTATTTTCTGGTGTTTGCAAACTATCTGTCGATCGACTGTCCTTTCTGGTAATCTTAAAGCATATTTTCCATTTTCCGACAAGTTCAAAATCATAAATGCATAAATCACGTTCCCATGCCTCTTAAATAACTGTAGTTATTCCGAAAGACATGAGCCCATTTTAGCAGACTTTCAGGGCTGCAACGAGATATTTGATGTATACGGAAGGACTAGTCAAAGCCCATCTACAGATTTCATGTTTGAAATATCTTAGACGAGGATCTGCCACGTACAAGGAAGGATAGCTAGTCCAGCATACAGGCCTTTCTAGTCAAAATATTGACACTCAAGTCTGAAGGAAAATGCCAACTCAGCATCTTGCGACGGAGTACTAAACGAGCATGAAACATCCCCATAGGAAAGCCATTTTTGAGGCCTACCACAACTTTCACACTAAAAGACTCCGACGAAATTTATCAGTCTTCTTGTCTTAATTTCAGGTTATTTTTATAGACTCAGTTACTTTATGGCTCCCCTAACTGTGAGGGTTATAGAAACTTGTAAGGCATTCTTAAATTGATCTATTGAGTTACGCTAAACGAGTAATGATATTGTAGAAATAAACGGCAATGTCTAGACGCCATAGATATAAAGTTGAGTTTGGATGGACAGCTAAGTTTTTTCCTCAACATTCACTTGAAATATTCACAGAAATCTGTCATAAGTTACCTATTTTTAGCATTTAAAAGGGACACTTGTTACAAAAACAAAAACAACAGCAAACATAACCCAAAAAGCACTGGTGCTTACGTGTGCCGAAACCATGCTCCATTTTGTACGGTTCACACGACCGATATTGTGAAGCTGTGTCGAATAAGGATGGAAGCAAAGATTCAGAGATCCATAGGTAATAGATCTATGATCATTTATGAGATATAGTAGGAGGAATTCTGTAAGCGAACAAGTACACTCTATGGCTAGTAATAGATTATGAATGCCCTTGCACTTTTCTCACTGAGGAAACTGGATAGGTTTATGCAATCAATGGATAAAAGTACTATATTAAAGACTCTCGAATGAGTCAGGCAGTTCAAAACACTTTTTGTCAATCTCCGGTGTAGAAACAACTAATGAGAGTGTTCTTTCTCTGGATTTTCGGCTGCTTAAATCCTTGTTGATTTCAGAGTAGAACTGCTTTGCTACCAGAAAACCCATTGGGAACCTATTTTCTAGGTTTTTATGCAACCAATATCAAAACTACTGTAAAGGGTCTAACTAATGCAAATATTTCAGAATTGTATATTTTATCTTTAATATGTTCAACTAAATGACATTTAATAGAAAAAAGACATATAAGTTCTGCACAAGAGGGCTTCCAACCATGGAATTGTTGTGGTTATGGTGTTCCACATGGCTAAGACTAGCTAACAGAGTTGCAAGTGCACCTATAATATTATGATTTTTGTGATCTTTAAAAATATATCACCTGTTCACTTCTATCAGCAGTATTTATTGCATTAATAAAAGCGATGAAGAAAAATGGATGACTCCATCTACCAAAATGTGCGGTGTCAATGAAACACGTCCTTATCTTGTCGAATGCCAAGATTCCAGTCAGCTGGCATATCACTAAGAAATTCTTCAGGGAGCTTCTCCTGTGGTCGCCAGCCGCACTCGTCATCTGTTCCTTGGAATATCCAGCAAAAAAGATCAGGGCTGCCTAATCTTGGTCCAGGATTTGCTGACCGCAAAGCTCATCTCGAAATCCTGGCTTTACCTGGGCTCATGAAACAGTAGCCATGGGCTAAATGCAAGAGAGGCTCTCACGGCTGCTTGAAGCTGTCATTGATTTTAAGCATCATTATTAGCGCCAAACATGCTGACAGTCAGTTCATGGAGCAGATCCTTTTCGCTCTGAGCAAGGTTGCGGTGATTAAATTGGTTACATTTGCTTATAGTGTTTGAGCTGTAGAGTAACTACTTTTCCTCGGCCGGTCGTCAGCCCTGCGACATGCAGTACCTGGTGTAGGGTTTGGAGCACAAATTTCTGCATGGTTAATTCAACCAAACTCCATTCCTTTTTGAAATGCTTCGGTGTTAAGTTATCCACATTTTGACCCCTCTGCATCACACAAAGCAATCACGCTGAGGATCGACGCGCCATAACCTAGCACGCTGAGGATAGAGCACCAAATTGCTTCAACCGGTCCTAGCTGTACGCCTTCGAGTGGGCTGACAACGACAGTGCAGGCCACTGGAGTTCCGTTTGGACACGGGGCTAGATACTTTGGTATTACACGTGGCCTTGAGCTAACTTTATTAAAAGCACATTTCCGTGTCTCAAAGCTAACTCCAACACTAAAACTAAACTTACCTTAACCTCTAGAATTTAACCCATGGCTGCCTGTAATGCGGGAGTACCAATTTTCGTGTCAAGCCAAATTCCCTCTAAGTGTCTGTCCCGCCAATGATTTAACACGCGACTAAAAAGTGACCACAATTCTTGATTTATTTGTCATATTATGTGAGGCTTTTCTTATGAGTCCTTCGTTCTCCTTTCCCAATCTACGAATCATACTAAATATGGCTCCATACACTGACAACAAGTATTATTTAGCTTTGGACTCAAAACGCAGGCATAGTTCTGGCAGCTGGATCAG
This sequence comes from Schistocephalus solidus, assembly GCA_017591395.1. Lineage (NCBI taxonomy): Eukaryota > Metazoa > Platyhelminthes > Cestoda > Diphyllobothriidea > Diphyllobothriidae > Schistocephalus > Schistocephalus solidus. The sequence goes on along the minus strand of WEDG01010711.1, from coordinate 13,100 downwards.
AGTAAGAAGACTTATCAGCCTGTTCTATATCGCTACTAGAGCTTTCTCTGATTTTTCTGAATCAATCAGTTGGAATAATTATGTTGGCCCTCAAGGATGGCATCCAGAACCGCAAGTCAGATGGATCCAGCTTCGGATCTTGAAAGAATAGAGGCGTACTGGTGGTCAACACTAATCGATATTAATCTTAATACAGTGATCTACTTACTCTGTTATGGATCGTTATTCTATTTCATCTCAAAAAAATGCATTATAAAATCCCTGGCCTGACTTCATTTGTGCTCGGGTAACAGCCTCTATCGCATTATTAATGCATAGGGCAATCACAAGAAGATGACGCAAAGAGGCTTTTCAGGCAGAACACGGAAGTGAATGGCGATGTTGGAATGTTCTAACGCCTTTGTCTATGAAACAAATGGAACGTCTGCATTGCGTTGCGCACCCAAGTTAACTAGGTGAGCGTAACTCCATGCTGACCTTCAACACGAGAGAATGAGTTGACATCACATTGCAGCAATAAGTACAGCAATAAACGTATATCTTTGCGGGGAATGCAGAGTACAAAAGTCAGCCAGCATCTATGGGGACACTTAACCTCCGTTGCGTAACGCAATCGCTAGCATCAAGCGTATGCAGAATGGCAAAGCATTCATGCCCGTGGGAATGCCAACAATGATGTTTTGGGGATGGACGAAACTATTGTGATTGAAACAGTCCAGCAAAAGACAAATGAAAATGAGGAAACAGTGAGTTAAACAAAAGCATTTTGCACCTGTCTTACTGTAAATGCGGGAGAATGACATTTTTTGTCATAGGACAAGGTTCTCCTGCACCACTATGTATTTTGAGTGAAACATGTAGTTTGTATCATTTTTATGAGTATCAACTCACAGTCAGGGAAACTGCGTCCTTCAATTCCAATTGACTGTGCGTAGCGAGGAAAGTAATCATCTACATTAACAACCACGAGAGCAAAAATAATATTAAGGTGTTATTCATCGAGAGCGGAGAAAATGAACAGATTTTTTTAAATGAAACTTGCGGAAAATATTTATACCAGTTTCACATTGATTAACTCAGCACTTGAACGCACGAAACTGACAGGCATTCATGAAATTGAAGGATTTACGTATTTCGAGGATGAAGAGAATGATATATCTTCAGCAGGACTAAAATCCTACAATATCCGAGTGTAATGCTAAGCTAAGCAAGTAAACGACCTGCATGCTGGCCATCAACGAAATATCCCACAAGAGTGCTGTTATCATCGATGAAGGGGGAGCTGTTAATTTCAATAACTATGCAGTAGTATGGTGACAGCATCCTATAAATACTGCAACTTCCTGGGTACGAATACCCATATCTAATACGGTCTCAGAAGATGGTTTTGAGTTGAAATCCGAAACGTCAGTCGAATAAAGCTTTTATTACCACGATCGCATCTACTTCTTCTCAGCGAGTATGATTATGATAAAACATTAGTGTCAACGCCGTGTGCTTGACACATTAAATTCTACATCGACGAATAGAAAGGAAGTTGGAACAAATATTTTTGGCATACGACTTTTATCTTTTTCTAAAGATATTTATCAAAAAAAACAGCGTAAATTGGTATGAATTAGGCTTTTTACGTTCAGGTCGAAAGTTGATGTAAATATTTGGGCCGTATTTCACCAGACAGATGGGATAACAATGTAACCTTCACCAACTGCCAACAGGCAGCCAGTATATGTGAGTTTCAAATCACACAGGCACTAACAAGGAGCTCAGAAATCTTCACCGATATACTTCAGCTGCATGACACAACTGCGAGTGATTTGGCTCATCACTGGGTTCTCTAGCATGCTTTCTGATAGAATTTACAGTTCTAAAATCACGGCTTTTTAATTTCCTCAGGAATTAATCACTAACTTGGAGTAAATCCACTTTGATTAAGCTTTTTGGCGCAGAGCAAAAGGGTAGTAGAGTCTAAAAATCTTAATTGCCTAACCGAAGTATCTACCGGAAAGCATGGGAGGCAAACTGAGGAACCCAGGGACGAAATGAATACCTCACATCTGTAGCTTCAGCCTTAGAATATCGAAGAAATGCGTCTGACCTTTAATGACTGCCTGTGTTGTCAAGTATGATATACCATGCAGCCATATATATACCGAAATACATGTATGCGCTGAGAGGAGAGACGACAGAAAATGTGGGTGGATTGATAAAGTCTGTTTCGGGCTTATTCTATCTTTTTTCAGCCGATCATAACCCGACTACCAGCTGGGACTGAAAACACAAACATGTGCTCGAGAACGGTATAGTTAGTCCGCACACTGGGTCTAGCAGATGGGTTATAAACACTTCATCGAACCGAAGTACATCCATGCCTCGCCACCCGTCATTCACTGTCGCTGCATATCGGGTATTTATTCAAACAGGAAGATGCGTGCACTGATCTAATGGCTTCCCGAAGCAAACAAGCTCCGTATGTGTGTCAAAGTTCACGAACAGGCAACCACCTACCAGACTGAGGTCAACCAAGACAGATAAATGCGGGTAGATTAATACGGTCTACTTAGGGCTTATTCTACCTTCATTTCTATAAGATTCGCCTGTAGATGTATCCCAGATTAGATTGACAGTTGAGCTAAATCAGCCACACTTTTAGCTAGAGGCGCACGCCCTGTCGTACAAAGTCAAGAATTTCCTGTCAACACACGATGACCTTCTCTGGCAGCATCTGCTTGTAGGACGGAGTACGGACTTTCCGAGTTGCACTTCTGTTTCTGTATGAAGCCTTCTCAGTAACCGGACTACAGTTGTTTCAGATAGTAGACGGTAAAGTTAGAATCCCTGGCTAAACTTGTAAAACGTTGAGCATAGTAAAATATTGCACTTAGTTCAAACCAGAGGTACTCGTGAACGGAGTTAACAGGTCGTTATCTAGTTTATCGTTGCCAAGCCATAGATGTCAATTTATTTATTTTTATTTTTTGACCACTGCATTCTCACCGCTGTGTGGCTGCCTGACAAAATTTATTGGAGCACCTCTAATTAATAACGGGCTGTTCTTCTGTCATCCGAGCACCGAATTGGAAAAGTGAGCAATAGACCTCCATGACCTATACACTATTAAATTTGAAACTGCTGACCCACAATAAGATTTTAGGCAATCCTTCAAAGTAATAAGAGCATGAAAAAATATAACTTAAAATGAGAAATGCAATAGATAAAACGAAAAAAATAGGATCATGGAATAGAGACGGGAACTTGAGGTGGTAATCACATGTGTGGCCAAATCAGCCCAACAAAAAAACAAAATTAAGTTCATGGACGGTAGCTGAGTTTCAGCAACCTATCTTCGTTGGGATTGGCATAGCAAGAGAATGGTTAAAAGCAAGACTTAGCATTCGTCCACGGCACATCCTATATATGAAAGTTGACAATGTCTCTCGTAGTCGAACGAACATACCGCTTCTGGCTGCTAACGTGTACTTATTCATCTAAACAAACTATTTGAACTTATAACTGCAAACAGCAATGCCCAATTAGATTGCCAGGATGCAACCTAATTCCCATTCGCGCATCATACGGGTACTGCTAGCCTTATTTTGAAGTTGTAAACGACACTTAACTGTAAGCATAGGCACGTGTATTTAGTCGATCGCACGCCACTGTTGGACGCATTCGCAAGGGTTTGGCAGCTCACAGAGGTTCAGATCCCATAGAATTTCCCATGTTATTTTTTATAAATGAGCTCCATTTTCTTTTTTTAAATTCCGAGGAAATTCATGCGTGCATTAGCATAAGATCGACAAAACATGCGTGTCTGATCCTTTAGCTAGTAACTATACTTTTAGTAGGATAAATAATAAGGTACTGGTACACTATGGACTGTGTGTTGGCAGGTCGTCAGTATTATGCGGTTATTCCATATTAACTCATGAATTTCAACTGAAGCACTCATATTAGCTTTTGGAGGAGCCTGGAAAGATTTTTGCCGAATGGTTAAGTTTGCGCATCAAGTTCCTTGGGATTCGAACAATTCATATTGAAAGTCGTATTGGGCCATAGCAGAAAAGGATGGATGTTGTACAGAGATAATCAGGAAGGAGTAGATCTTAGGTTCTATTTTTGGAACTGGATGTCTCGGCCATAGGCCGATAGAAAAGACCACTATATGGATGTGGCCTTATTATAGAACTTCAAGTTTTAACCCAGGAATGAGAAGTCCCTTGTTGGGTCCGTTCTTTAGAAGTGGCTAACCAGAGGACAGTCTGGAATCAGGCACACTTTTAACAATACCATTGCACTTCAAAAATTACCTAACAAAGCCTCGTCTTATAATTTAAGGTCCAGCAATTAAGCCTCAGATCCGATGGATAAACTGCCATGGAAGTGAAATAAACTCTGTCCACCTGAAGTAACTGTCGTAAATTGAACATATTGACTGCAATTAGCCTTTTGGGGGATAAGGAAAAACTCCATATATTAATGGGTTTGTAAGGCCGAATGAAAATAAAGGTGATTAAACGAAGTTATATGTCCCCGATGAAACTCTAAACAGATGCCAAAACGCAATACCTTCTCTCTAGAAACTGATAGAAAAACCACCGATTATCTGGAGTTATATGGAAAATTTTCACGATAAAGGGGAGGCCTTAATCACTTACTTTGTATCAAGGAACCGCCATAGGCAACACTGGGTCTCTGTTGATATTGTGAGGAGCCTAAAAAAGTTGCAGTCAATGTTATCTAAGTAAGTGATCTCAGGAACGCTAACTATTCATTTTTAATATGAAAACGTTGTTGGTCATCTCTTAAGGCCACTATTATCGCAAACGAGGGCATAAATTCCAACCTGCATAGAATCAGCATCATTGCCACTTCCACCAGCATTGTTCGCTCAAAACCAAACTATCCCCATGGCCATCGCACCTTCAAATGACGCATCCACCGCACAGGCACTCGCAAATCTATCGCACTGAGACCGGCGAACTAGTATCAGGTGGCCCTACATACGCCCGTCACTCCTATCTTACCTACGCATATTGAACCAGTACACACGCTTATCACTTTGGCCTGTTCGGCCACCGACCTGTCCTAAAAATTCTTAAGTAACACAACACCATGTAGACGCCATAACCAATGCTCTCTCTCTTCTCTCTCTCTCTCTCTCTCTCTCTCTCTCTCTCTCCAAAGAATTAACGTAAAAGATGCTCTAAATAACGCCATGCCTCTCTCCTATAGCATACATGCGAACCACTTTTCCCTCGCCGATACGGCGAGCGGAACATAGCATGCCAGATGATTTACATCTTCTCGGAGTGGGGAGTATGACATGGGGACGAGAGTTCGTCTGTGGCACACGTGAACGGGCTGTGTGTCCATGTCAGTCACTGCGCTCGATATCTTTACCAGCTGGTTCACAGGGCTGGGCAATTAATTGTTTATGGTAGAGAAAAGACAAAATGACACCGGCACTGGGAATCTATCCTCTCGAGAAATCAACGCAGTCCTCACTATATTAAATCTGCCGCGTTATTTAGGCGACTTTCAAGGATGCCAACGGATAACCTATTCCGGTCTTTTTCACGAATTATGATGAGGTTGCAATAGCTCCTTCGAAATGAGGCCTGTATTAAACTACACGACAGTTCGACCACCGATTGTGACGAGGCTAACCGTATGCTCCACACCATGGTGGTGCAGGGGCGGTGGCTTGCGCGCGGATTCGTTTCACGTGGCAGTAGCCATGCGCTGCAGCTACCGCACTCTCTTCTCCTTCCCCACCTGAACCCTTTTTCAAGATAATGTCAAGAAGACCGGAGATGGGAGAGGGCGCAGGTCGCTGGAGCGGCCGGAGCTGCCACTGAGTGTACCATCACACCTGGCTCGGATCCCACATTAAGAAGGAGCCATTGCAGCCTGACTTTCAGTCAGCCAGTCAGCCATTCCACACAAAATTCACATTGGGCTGACTACGCGGTCCAACTTATCCCGCAGTTGGCAACCCTCCAAGCCACGGCTTTAAACGCACTGTGATAGTTTTAAGCGTGTCAGATTGATAATAGTGAGGAAAATGCCCTGAGCTGTTGACCTCACAGGTGACCGACTAGGCCGATGCGATGAGTTGAAATTGCGGGCGCAATGTGGAGGAGAAATCAGGAGAGGCTGGAGGGTGTCAGTCATGGAAGTGGCAGTGGCTGTGGCGGTAAGAATGGTAGAAGCGGAAGGTGTTCATGTCGTATCGGTGTTGTCGGCATTGCGGTGAATTCCGCTGTCATGGATGCGCATGTGACCGAAAGGCCCATTCGATTAGTGAATGCGCGTAGACAGTGAGATCAGTGGAGGGGGTGATCTCTGCTGTGTGTTATTGCTCCAGGCACTGGTTAACCAGTCTCTGTACGATGGATTCGTAAGTGACCAACCAGGCCGATGCGTAAGGTGAATGTGCATTCGCATTGAGGACAGCATTGGAGAGAGTCCCCATCGCTGGTGGTGGTGGGTGTGGTGACGGCATTGGTGGTTGCGCTGGTGGGGGTAACGTGCGGGGTATTGGGGTGTGGTCTCTGTGATGGTGGGAGCTATGGAATTAATGCCAGGAGTGAGGGTGGGGGAGTTTGAAGGAGGGTTGGCAGAATTTGACGTAGAACTTGGAATTGTCAGATTGTTGGTGCATTGCGTCCGAAGACGTCCAACCAGTCCGATTCGCGCGCGGAAGATGCGTTGAAAGCGTGGGCATGTTGGCAGGATCTGGGCATCAACGATGTTGGTCGGGGGCACTGGTGACCTTCGTGCCGCTCTTTTGACCTTGGCGGCGGCGATCTGGTTGGCCTCATAGATTGCTGAACCAGTCTTCACGGATCTTCTCCATGCCGGTATATCCTGGGAAAGGTCCTCCCAGTTTACCGGGTTGATTTGCAGTTGCTTCAGCGATTTCGTCAAAGTGTCCTGGTAGCGTCGTTTTTTACCTCCCTGTCGGCGAGCACCCATAGCGACATTTCCGCAGAAAAGTCGTTTGGGTAGTCGCTCGTCGTCCATTCTTACCAGGTGGCTGCTCCATCACAGTTGCACTTGCCTCAGCATGGCGTGGATGCTGAGGATTCTGGTCCGCTCCAGGACTTCCGTGTCCGGGATCCTTTCTTGCCATCTCAGCTTCAGTATTCTGTGGAGGCAGCTGAGATGGAAGTGATTTAGCTTCCTGGTTTGGTTCGAGTAGACGGTCCAGGTCTCAGCTCCGTAAAAGAATGTCATGAAGATGACGGCCTTGTACATCTTCAAAGTTTGGTTTTCAGGTGAATACCGTGGCGATTCCACACGGAGGCCTGCAGCCAGCCAAAGGCTTGATGGGCTTTGGAGATCCGTTGGACAACCTCGTCATAGATTCTCGTGTTGCGTAACAGCGTGAAAGCAAAATTTCCATATTTTTGAAGTGAGCACCGTTGATATTGATTCGAAGAGCATTGTATTCCACGCTGGGTGGCGGCTGGTGTATGACAACCGTTAGGCTGTACTGATTGTTAATCCAAAATTGGTGCAGCCTGCGGCGAAGAGGTCCATGCTCCTGTGCATGTCCTCCTCCATCACAGTGTTAAGGGCGCAATCGTCTGCGAAGAACAAGTCATGAACTGTACCAGTAGACACGCGCGTTGGAGCCTGCATACGTCGACTTTGAGAACGTGTCCGTCAGTTGTGTAGACGATGCGGATCCCAGGCTGCTCATCACGGTAGGCGTCTATCAGCATAGCAGAGAACATGAGACTGAACAGGGTGGGAGCCAATAGTCAGCCCTGCTTCACTCCGTTGGTCACTGCGAATGCTTCGGATACCGTCCCATTGTCAGTGACTCGCGCCGTCATCCCGTCATGAAGCTGAAGCACCATGTGCGTGAACCGCTCAAGACAGCCGAATTTCTGCATAACTTTCCACAGTCCGTCACGATTCACCGTGTCAAAGGCTTTCGTTAGATCCACGAAGGTAGTGTATAGGGGAGTTCACATCTCCTGTAAATTCTCTTGTAGATGGCGGGTAGCAAAGATCATATCGGTTGTTCCGCGGTGTCGGCGGAAGCCATTGGCCTCAGAACAGCCTACTCTAGGTGAGCGTTCAGACGATTGAGATGGATACGGGCGAAGATATTCCGGGCGATGTTGAGCAACGAGATGCCTCTGTGATTATTACAGACTTACCGGCTCCTCTTCCGTTTGTAGAGATGGACGATGGTCGCATCTTTGAAATCCTTAGGATTTTTTCCTTGGCGCCACATCTCCTGGAAGTGTTGTAAGTTCTGCCATCAGCCGGGGCCCACCGTGCTTATATACTTCCGGTGGGATTGCGTCAGATCCCCGTGCTTTTCCGGTGGAAAACTGCTGCACGGCCTGGACGGTTTCTGGTAGTGAAGGCGGCAGATCCAGGTCATTGTTCATATCCAGTTGAGAGCCGGTCAATGGCAGGATCCGAGATGGCTTATTATCAATTAAGGACACGTCTGAAGTGCTTCAGAATTTGCAGTTCCTCTGTCAGCAATGTTGTGCCGTCAGAGCTGAGCAGCAGTGCGTTCCACTTGATACACGGCCCGTAGATGGCGCGATGGCTGAAAAGTTTTCATTTTCATTGCTCTCCGCATAAACCGTGGATTTTCTCAGCCTTTTGGATCATCCAGGCGTCCTGCATCTTCCGCAGCCGTTGCCATAGAAGGCGGCAGCATCTGAAGAAGGCTGCGTTGGTGGCATCAGTCCGAATGTCCATTAAGGCTTTCTGGAGTCCATTCTTCTCCGTGAGTAAGTTGCTGATGTCGGCGTCATTTTCGTCAAACCAGTCCTGGTTTTGATGGCGTGCGCGTTCGAGGACTTCGAGGGCGGTGGACTGGATGACATTTCGCAGTTGAACTCATCGTGTTACCACGGCACCGTTATTATCTGGAGCATGCAGGTTCTCCAGTTTCTCGTTTATTTGGTTGCTGAAATCAAAGCGATGAGCAGGCAAATTTAACAAATAATATTTAACTTACCTGGCGTTCGCTTACCTTGGGGCCTTCGTCAGGGTTGCAGTCGGAGCCTCATCTGGGAGATGATGAGGCGGTGATCTGTCCAAACATCCGCATCGTGAATCGCCTTGGTTACCAGCGCTTCCTGTTGATCTCACCTCCAGACGAGAACATAGTCCAGCAGCTGCCAGTCCCGCGACCGATGGTGCATCCACGTGGCCTTCTCCCGCGTCGGAAGGTGAAAGGTGTTGGTCAGCAGGACACGGTGTTCCGCACACGTGCGCAGAAGAAGGAGGTCATTATTGTTACACCTCCTGAGACCGTGAGGACCCAGCCCTCCCTACGAGGCAGCGTGGTCCGTCTCGACGCGGGCGTTGAAGTAACCAAGGACAATTAACTTGTGCCTTCGGCACAGTCACCAGCATGGCGTGCAGGTCCTCGTAGAATTTGTCCTTCGCCGCATCAGAGCTCGTCATTGGGGGAGCGTAGGCGCTGATGATGGTGGCGAACTTGTCTCCCCGAAGAGGCAGGCGGAGGCTTATCAGGTGATCATTGATACCCTGCGGCAGACAGGGCAGACGTCCCACGATGCCATTCCGGATGGCAAAGGCAAACCCAGCGTCACGTCGCTCTGCCTTTGGCCGCCAGCTCCAGAAGAACGTGAAGCCGGCACCCATCTCCTCCATCTGACCCTGCTCGGAGAATCGGGTCTCGCTGAGAGTAGCAATGTCCACTTGTAGTGCGACAGTTCCCGAGCGACTAGCGCCGTCCTCCGTTCCAACCGGTTGCTCCTAGGATTGTCTAAAAGGGAACGAATATTCCAGGCTGCTAATGTGAATTGACTCACCCGAGCAGCCTGGGGGATATGGCGAAGGGGATTTGGACGGGGGTATTGTTGTTTGTTTGAGTTTTTACGAACGCGTATTTTGCAATCTGCGAGCCACGGCCGGCTGCAGAAGACGTTATAACCAGCATTTTTAGGGCACCTTTTCTAGCCCCTTCCTCTGCGAGGAGGCAGCAGTGCTGTCCCTAAATAGGGTTTGCCTGGACATCCCAGGCGGCTGCCGAACTCCACTTTGGGTCACGGTTTTGTTTTAGTGGGAGAACGCCCCGAGTTAGCCTGGGCCGCCTACGGGGTTGCTGTCGCCCCCACCGTAAGGCTTTTTGAGAAAGGGGAGGTGGAACACGGTCAGATCAGGACATACCGGGTGTAGAGGCACAAACAACACCGGAGACCCTTACCTAGTTTAGCCCGCCAGTCGTGACGGTTACCTGGGGTGTGGCCGCTGAGAAGAACCTAACATCGAGGAGCCACAGGTGAGAGTTGTGTACCAGTTAGAGGCTGCCACAGGAGCATTCACCAGCTAGACGAGACAGATGGAGCGACCAAATACTACCTGCGTGATGCTTCTTCTAACAAGTACCCATACAACCCATGACACACACGATAGTTCGACCGTCGATTTTGGCGATTTCAACTGTATGCTCTACGGAAGGGTGGTGCAGGAACGGTGACTTGAGCGTGAATTAGTTTTAAGTGATAGTAGATTTGCGCTGCATCTACCGCTCTCTCTCCCCTCCTCTCCCATTTTGACACTGGTGTCATGACAGAGTCAACAAGACCGGAGATGGGAGGATGCCGAGGTTGCAAAGCTGGCTGGACCCGCCCCTAAGCGTACCCTCACGCACCTGTCATGCCACACACACACTACAGTTCGACCGTCGTAGTCCGACGATGTCAACCGTAGGCTCCATGGGAAAGTGGAGCAGGGACGGTGACTTGCGCGTGATTTAGTTTAAAGTGATAGTAGACTTGCGCTGCATCTACCGCACTCTCTCCTCCTCCCCCACCTGAGCCCGGTGTCAAGACAGAGTCAAGAAGACCGGAGGCGGAAGAAGACGCAGGTGGCTGGCGCGGCTGGGTCCCCTAACTCCTAGCCGCCCCTAGGCGTGAAACCACACCTCCATGTTCGGCATTTTGTTGTGGGAGCGCAACCCGAATAACGCCTGCCGTGCCTAATGTGGCCCCCGTGTTGGTCCAACGCATTTACCACGTGGCCCGTTTAAGGGGCACGGGCCCACACACACACACACACGCACACACACACACACACACGACAGTTCGACCATCGTGGATCCGACGAGGTCCACCGTATGCTCCACGGAAAGTTGGGGCAGGGACTGTGACTTGCGCGTGATTTAGTTTAAAGTGATAGTAGACTTGCGCTGCATCTCCGCACTCCTCCTCCTCCCCTACTCCGGAGCCCGGTGTCAAGACAGAGTCAAGAAGACCGGAGGTGGGAGAGGGCGCAGGTGGCTGGCGCGGCCGGGTCCCGCTAGCCCTAGCCGCCCCTTATCGTGCGCATACCTCACACACACACGACACGACAGTTCGACCGTCGTAGTCCGACGATGTCCACGGTATGCTCCATGGGAAGAGTGGAGCAGGGACAGTGACTTTGCGCGTGATTTAGTTTAAAGTGATAGTAGACTTGCGCTCGCATCTACCGCACTCTCCTCCTCCCCACCTGAGCCCGGTGTCAAGACAGAGTCAAGAAGACCCACTATGGTCACGGTTTTAGTGGGAGAACGACCCGAGTAAGCCTAAGCCACCTATGCGGTTACTGTCGCCTCCACCGTAGGACTTTTTGAGAGGGGGGAGATGGGAAGTTCGGGAGTCAGACAAACCGTGTGTGGAGGCACACACAACACCGGAGACCCTCAACTGGTTTAGCCCACCGGTCGTGATGGTTGCCCGGGGTGTGGCCGCTGGGAATAACCCAACTTCTAGGAGCCACAGGTGAGAGTTGGGTACCAGTTAGAGGCGGCCACAGGAGCACTCACCACCTGTACAATACAAATGGAGCGACCACATGCTATCTATGTGGTGCTACCCCTAACAGGTACCCCTACACCCCTCCGGATTGGTAGGCCCTTTATGTATGTTGAAGATCAAAATTATGCCTATCGATACAAGACGGCAGATTGCGACATCGTGCTTGATATAGTAAAAAATGATCTTGAGGCCTTTGCCCAGTGGTGCTGCAAATGGCGCCTATCCCTTTCTTGGTACAAATGTTCTGTTATGGTTGTTGGCGATGACCATCAGCCTCAAATTAGCATAGCTGGCCACAATCTAAATGTGCCTGGCATTGTTTAGGATCTGGTCACATCATATTACAACGGTCTCAATCTTTTTAGAGCATTGCGCCCTGATTGTCTCCAAAGCACGCAGAACAACCGGGTTTATCCTCCAAAATTTTAAAACAATTGATATTATACTCCACCTTTATACAATGTACGTCAGGCCTGGCCTAGAATACTGCTAGTTTATATTGAGCCTGCTGTGCGCTATTGAACGGACGAAAATAGAATCAGTTCAGCACTTCTTTACGAAAAGAATTTTATCGTTGAAGAACCGTAATCTGTTGTAGCAAAAACGCTGTGGGCTTGTGAACATTGATCCCTTATAGTTTCGCCGAGTACAAAAGGAACTCTTTTTACTGCTTAAGCTTTTTACTAGTCGTACATTTTACCCAGTTACCACTGTGAGGCAGCTTGACCACCCTTGGTGAAGCAATAATCGTAATTTCTTTGTTTTTTTCCATTATCATGCACAGTTAAGTATCAACAATTTTTTTGGATAAACGCCTTAGCCATGTGGAATAAACTACCCCATAATATAAAAATCTAGCGAAGTTACTCCTTGTTTACGAGAACGATAACTAGTTTTTTGAATTCAGAACAGTTTTCAAGAATTTTGGGTGCCGACACGGTAGAATCTGTTTTCCTGTTTGATGGAGTGCGCGGCATCTGAACCCGATCCCAGGTCTTACCTTGAGGGAATACGGCACCGTCTCTGCAGCCTGCACCCTTTGACTTCTTCGGCAGACAGTGAGCAACCGTCCACGGATGCACACTTGCCTGGGGCAGAATCCCGGTTCCTAACAAAGAGAGAGAGACTGCAAACAGACTGCACTTTTGTTAGACCTTCCCTGATCTGAACATCATTTCATACTTATAGGCAGGAGTTTTTTCTCCTGAATAACATAAAAAAAGAAAAAAAGACTTATAATGATATATATTTAGGAGTTTTTTTCACTGCCAGTCTGATCTCCACTGAAGA
>WEDG01010707.1:0-28508 GCA_017591395.1 Schistocephalus solidus | reverse complement strand
ATTCGATAAAGTGCCTCATAGACGACTTCTCGCTAAACTAGAAGCTATAGGATTTCATAGTACCCTTACTGACTTTATTAGATCATGCCTATACGATCGAAACCAAAACGTTTTAGTCGGGTCCTCATACTCAAGTGCTACCCCGATTGTGAGTGGTGTCTTTCAAGGTACCGTTTTAGGTCCTTTGTTGTTCTTACTTTGCATAAATAATATTTCATCGATATTGAAACATTCTCTTATATTCATTCTAATGGCCTAAAATGTGTGTATTCCTTCTCTATCTCTACGATCGAACGATGTCTAGAACAAATTCATTCGGACTTAGACACTCTTTAGGCGTGGATCTCCACATGGCTTATGGAGTTCTTGCCTTCAAAGTGTCGCTATATGACTTTTGGGCCTGTTAGGTGGCCACAACCTCTTATCTTTGAAGGTTGCCTTATGACTGAATGTTCCTCCATCAAGGAAATGGGCTGAGATCTTTCGCCTCATGCCGATATAATTACGGCCAAAGCTTCTCAGATTTTCGGCTTTATTTCTTATAATTTCTACCTTTCTGAAATTAAATTAAGACTATCGTATGTTTGTGCTTCCCATTCTTGAATTTTGCTGTCCTTTCTTTGGTTTAATTAACGAGTCTAAACGTTTAAAATTGAAAATGTCCAAAGCCTATCTGCATTCAAACTAAGACTGTACATTTATCTTAACACTGATTCTATTAACCTTTTAGTTTCCTAATCGTTTCCAAGTAGCTTTCCCATGACTCGGAGAAAGGACAATCGGGAATTTAAGTAACCCTCTTGAAACTATATTTTCACTGCCTCGTGTCCCCCATAAACCATGATCTCTCCTTATATCACCAGTCATCCAAACAATGAAGTCATTCTGGACGTTCAAATTCGGTGGTCCACAGTCTCAAATGCTGCCGTTTCATCAGAATTCAATTCTGGATCCTAAGATGCTGAGACCTCAAGTTCATTGACGCATTTTCGTGAGATTTCGTTTTGTTCGCCTAAGTGATCAAAAACTAACCATTTCGACGTTTCATTATCTCATTCTGAAATGATACTGCATTATAACCCTACTCTACCACCTGGCCTTATTTTCTTAAGCAGCTTTTTCTCCTACCTTCTGTTCTATAATGAAGGCCTGTTGAAAACTGCCTTCATTTTGTTAGGAATGAGTTTTGTTTTACTGCCTATCTATATAGTACACTTCTTAACTCAGAACATCGCTAACTGTTGACCTATTAGGCTAAGTTCATTTTACATTATTAAGTTATTGTAAATTTTATCTGCACACATTGTCATAACTTTATTACGTTACTAAAGTTTGTTTAGACAGGGCCTTGACAGTTAAACGTCCTTCTTCCTTCCGTCTTACCAAATATAAATTCGAAAATTCGAAACATGTAGTTGCCCTTCTCCAGCTGCCGTTAAAAATCTGCGCCCCTCGTGAGTACTTGCACGTGGGCATCAGTAGCAGTCTGGTTCTTGACCAATTACGGCTGTGCAAACCGATAGATCATCTTCAGGGCCACTTAGGCGTGATCTCGCATAAGGCGCTCTGATGACTCCCAAGTCTCAGAAAGCCGATCCCGTGTCGCCGGACTTGTGCACTCTTCAAGTTTCCAACTTCTTCCAACCTCAACTTTCTTTCAACCTCATTTAAGAATACAACGTCCCTTCAAATTGTGTCCAACTAATTCTCTTTCTGTTTGGTACAGGGTCTGAAGCTCGCAGGGGCACAGGTCTTCCTTGTAACTGAAGTTGCCATGAAACTTCACTTGAGCGGGCTGAAAGCAGATCTACAGCCCAGGATGGTTACGAAGTCCCCTTCGCATGTACTGCACCAAATGCGGTAAAACAGCAACATGCTTGTGTTTTCAAACTTCCAAAACTGCTAAGGGAGTAATCATCGATTCCGATGCGCGGGGTGAGCGCGTCAGAACCGTCCTCAACAGCCCAGTTACAGCTTCCTTTCGTTACCATTAACAGCATCCGTCAATTGGAAGTGAAATAGGACCGGTACATTACCCTTTCTTTTACCCAAAAAATCAGAGCCTCATGCCGCCTGTCCTACAGGAGCACACTAGAATTTGACGCGACTCCTGTTGAAGTTTACACAATGGAACTCTTACAACACTGTTCCAGGAGATTTGGCGCCAGGGTCAATGTGCTCAAGATTTAAAAAAACACGACAACAGTCTACATTTAAAGGCTAAAGAGATCCGGAAACCTGTGATTATCGAAGAGAAATATTGCTGCTTAACACTCACTGGATGTCATTGTACACATCCTTCTCAATTATGTCAATAACCATCTGAAGCACGGCATTGCCACAGAAAAAAAATGCAACATTTTACAACGCCGTGGCATAATCGATATGACCTAAGTCAAGCAAATTCGAAAGGAGCAGTGTCAAGAGATGCGGACCAACCTCTGCACTGCCTTCTTGGAACAGATGCATGCCCTCGACATGGTTAATTGCGATGGCCTCTAATAAACCAGGCATAAATTTCACTGTCCAAGGCAATTCACGCATATAGGGTGTCAGCTCCAGGTTGGGATGACGGCGCGCGTCATGGACAGTGGGATAATCTTAGAAACATTCGCTGTGACGATATATTGAAGCAGAACTGCGTACGCGCTCCCATACGTTTCTGTTTCATGTTGTCTGCTGTGCTGATGGACATCTATTGTGATGGGCTCCCCTGGAATCGGCATCAGCTGCAACAAAAACGAGAACTCAACTACTGCCTCCACAAACGCCCACATCTCCACCTGTGCAGCTTCTTAACTTATGGACACCGTGCTCACTAATGAACGTGAGCCCATTGCCCCCTTGGATGATATTTTGGTCGTCAGCCGAACGGATGAGGAGCTGGTCTATAGGTTTGGTAAGATCATGAAAAATCTCATTGATTATGGCCTAAAATAGCATAGAAAACAACGAACTTCTTCGAAAGGAGATCCACTGCATATGCTTTGTGGTAAGCGAGGCCGCGCGTTCACCTGGTCCATAAAGAGTCAGCGTATTCAAGAACGTGAATCTGACGAATAACGTGCTGGAACTACAATCCTTCATGGACCTAATCAGCTACCACTCGGAATTTATTGGATGGCTACACAGTTTAAAGCCGCCACTAAACCGAATTCACCGCAAAAGTGCGAACGTTGACTAGTCGGTCAAAGGAAAGGAAGAGTTTGACAAGATCAAGGTGAAGGTAGGCTAGTCAACTGTGCTGTCACATTTCAAAGCGGGAAACGATGCAGTCGTCAAGGTGGATGTATCTCATTATGGGCTAGATAGCATCCTCATTTAGACGGGTCCAGGTGGTAAAATTATGCCCTTGATGCATGCCGCGCAATCATTCACAACAGTAGAGTAAAACTACAGCCCAATTGAACAAGAACCATCCGCAATTATTTTTGCGATGCAGAAGTTCCATCAGTTCCTGGAGAGGAGATATTTTGTCCAACACACGGATCATCGGCCACTATAAATTTTGCTAGACACGATCGTGGTGCTGCACACTGTATGACCAACAATGAAGTATTACTGTCCTAAGTTTCGAATTAAGAATCCAATACTTGCCTTTTCAGACATTTGGAGATTCAGACGCCTTATCACGACTGAGCCCAATTGATGAAAGTCGTTAAGACGTTAATTGAAGACGAGGATGAGTTTCGGAGTGTCATCCATCAGGTACCTCACACAGCTAAACATATCAGAGCAATCACCGCAGCATACAGGCTCCTTTTACAGATAATGAAATGAATTCGGAACGGTTGGTCCGGTGAAGCCAGAGAACATGGCTGTATGGCCAAAATCGCTGAAGTTTTCAAATTCTCAGCCGTTCCCAAAAATATTAGAGTCAGAAGACGGGAGTACTCATCTCAAGAGATGGCATCCTCACGGAGATTATGATGGATAATGGTAACAGTTTATCTTATCACTGTTTGAAAAATTGTGCCAGAAATATGTAATCTGACATGTGACGTCACAGAATTTTCGCCACACTTAAACGGCAAAGCAGAATGTTAAGGTTATGCTTTCAAGAGGGTATTGATTAAGATGGAGAAATCAGACGTTAAAATGAAATACGCCAACTCGCTCCTTCTTGCCTATAGAAAGATTCCAAAATGTGAGCTGACGGGCCAACACCAACTGAGCAGGTTTGGGTCGGCAGTCTGATGTACGAGTTTAGTAATAAACCCCAAGGTTCGAGTTTCCTAACTACGAAAACACTGCATTCGGAAAGGAGAATACGTATTTGCACGTAAATACAAATCCGAAGAGGAACCTTAAAATAAGGGCATTAACATAATGCCAAAGGAATTATTTTTCAGGTGGAAACAGTATCTGAACAAATCAAAACGCATGTGAACAAACTCGGGTATCAGTTCACGCGGTTTGCTCTGCGATACATTCAATATTCTGACACCCGAGTTCAGTAATGAAACAACACCAGTTACCGTACGTATGAGCAATAGAAGAATCAAACGGACAAAGAAGCTGATCTTGGATCCGAGCAAATGTGTTACGAAGTCAATTTGTCAAAAACGGAAGATGTGACGACGGCCTACGTTGAAACGATAACGCAAGCACGTGCCAAGCCGGCCGCGGTATATTAACTAAGCCACATAACTAGTTTGCGCTGCAGCATCGAACATGCGTGGTGTTTTTACTCACTATTACGATAATCAAACACTTGATATTCTCCCGAAAATGATACTTGCGCAGGAACTGACCAATGAAGGACCGCCACGCCATCGGTTGGAAAAGAGTAACAGGAGATTTAAGTGAACGAAATATAATCGCTAATCGATAAAATAAAAAAAATGGGCGATGCTTTGAAATGTTTATAAAGTCAATGTCTTTCTTTTACTGCATCGATATTCAAAGCACGAATACAATTTGATCTAATGTGACACCCGCCATACTTAACATTCACTTTTAAAGCACCGTCCTGGTAACATTTTTCTTGTCGTTTTTACGCTTTAGGTCTGCCCTCTTATCACCCCTTCGGCGTTAATCGGTGTCTCCTACCTCGTCCTTCGACTTATTTGACGTCCCTAGTTTTCGATAACCTTCAAATAAACCCTCGTCACAAAATTCCTCTTTCTACTCCATTGTGTATATTGTGGACTGCATGAGATGCCAAGGATTATCGTAGTTACCAAATTCTTCAGATCTCCGACCTGCCCGGTATATGACACTAATTCGGGCTAAATTTGTCAACTGTTCGGACTTACTCGATGCTATCGAGACATAAGCTAAATTCGATGTATCCGATTCTAACATTTCTGAACTTACCATAAAATGATGTGGTTGAGCCGTTCATGCCTGAACGGGCTAACTGGAGAATGTTTTATATTGGTTTCTGTGTGTCAGGACAGGCGTACATTTGACAAACTTGACAAAGAAACATTCCAGATGATCTTCCTATTCTGAAGGCGTATCATCACGTCCATATGGACTTCGCGAAGCTTTCTTGTGCTTCTTGACACGTTGAATGGCGAGTTAAACCGTATTTCCATGGTTTTATCTAGATACAATAATGTATCACGTAAAATACGGCACGAGGTTTTTTAATACTGATATATCAGTGTTAAAAATCTTCCTGTTGTGGGTGACCTTGCTGCGAATGTGCCCATTGCCTGGTTGGTAATAATTGTTGTCATTGCTAGCTGTTGGTTCCAATAGTCTCCACTTCTGGACGAAATGTCATACGATCCGTAGATTCTTCCATCTTTCTTCCAACTAAAGCTGGGCCAACTATGCTATAGGACGGTGTCCGGCTACGCTTTTATGGTTGTGTATCGGATATCTGTTTTTTGATTGGTTTGCTTTTAAGGTTACCTATGGTTCTGTAATCAAATAGCGTGTAAAGTGAAATAGAAATTAGTAAGCGAATCAAATATTGTACCGATTATCTCGGAAACATGGACTGCTAGAGACAAATAATTCACTTAAAGGCAGCGTTTTAATGAAGGCCAATCAATTTTTTTCGTATTGCACCATCGGATTCTAAAGGGAAATTTTAACTGTCATTGAAACGGACTTTGAAAAACTACGAATTATAATCATATTTGGAACTAAGGGAGCCCAATCATCGCATCGTCGACGTGAATGTTCTTTGTGCATTTCAGCTTTTCTGGTTCAATATTGAAAGGTTCATAAGACAGGTAAAAACCTATATGGGACATCCTACGGCATTTCTCGTTGCATTATCTCCATACATGCTTGTGCACGCCGTCCTTATATGTTAGCACTAATTTAGCAACTTTTTAGCAGGGGCATAGCACATAATGAAGGCTACCTTAATTGAATAGGCCTTGTTAGAATTGCGTATTACAGAAAATATTTTACTTAGCTCAGTTCATCTACTTGATTGCTGCGGAATCATTTAATCGGCACATATAATGTGGCAAGCGATGTCATACGAAGTAGGGGGGAATTCAGAAAGTGGTTTGGTTTTTAGTTCGAAATCCCCTAATGAGATTCGTTAGTGAAAATTATCTGTCAGTGTATAGAGACTTTGGCTATAGCGTTATCGGTAGGTCAGAATAACCCCAACTACTTACGACCACTAGACTGCCATGTCATGTGGACGTTTGCTTACGCGATTCTTACAATAAATGTTCTCCACTTCGAAAACACGGGATTTTATTGCCTTAGTCCTGCGCGCAACTGTCCATTGTTCAAACTGCCATATCCTGTAGAACCACGCAGACCAGTCATAATTAGTTATTGATTCCAACAAATGATTTAAATTAACTCGGACCTTGTTTTTTTGGGATAGGAGGGGGATTTGAAATACGTGCTCCTGATGTTGGTACCGGAGGAAATTTCGCATTCACATGCACTTCGGTCAATCCGAGAGCAGTCTCAGCAAACATCTCACCGGACGTATGCGAAAATACAGGGCAGAACAATTTCGTACAGTTCTTTATCCATCGTAGAAGTCGCTGGCTTAGCAGAAACCCAAGACATGGTGGAACTTCTGTGTTCTGTTTTGCAACCAATATACATCGCTGAAAGCCACGCCCATATGAGTTGAAGTATTCTTAATAATTTGCAACAGGACGTGAGCCCGCGAGTCAAATGACAGAACAGAGACTAAATGATCCTAGATGAGAACCTCCTGTCATCACAATTGTGGTGGAACTGGTCATTCAAGACGTAAAAAAGATTGCCTTCATCAAGCAGCAACCAATATTTTGGCGACTGTACGTAGCCGACAAGTTTTTTTATCGTCAGGAACAGTAAGCCGCAGAATTTTCTGAATCTGCTCTACTTGATCTTCAAGGATATACAGTTTATAAGGGAAGAAGACAAAATTCCAACGTCCTACAGGAAGTTGAGGAAGCCGCGCAGCTCCTCAGTTTTAACAGCAACCATCCAGTGGATCGCAAACAAAGCTGTGTGAGATCGCTCTATAAAGAGATCTGGTCCGATATCTTCGAGACTAATTTATGCAGAATAGATATCCGAGGGCGTTTATAAGCCAATGCATACGTGTTCGCCCCCGGACGACTCAACTGAAAACCACTGAAGACGTGGCATGGCCTACCATACATCGAAGACGTGTCCTAGGCGACTGAGTGCATTTCTGCAGAGTAGTTATTGGAACTAACCACCGGTTCTTGGCTATTGTGTGGAGCAAGCTCATGAGATTTTAGGGCCGACTAAATCCCGGGAGTAATCGAGTGTAGTATATTGTATCCCATGCGTAAACTGTCCTTTTAATTTCACATAACGGGCTGCGCTCCGATTGCCCATCTACGAAATAAGCTGGCTGTGAGATGAAATGAGTTTGTTCACAAGTGGCTACCCACACCTTTGAAATGGGTCATGAGTCTAACTTCACAGCCGCCAAAAAATTGTCCGCGACTGAAGCCAGGTAGGTCGAGAATTGCTTGAAACCTGAGCCTCTGATGAGAACTCAGTCAATCGATCTGGCGCCGGAATACAGATTCCTGCGCAGTCACCTCCAGATCTGTGTCACTGATGTTTTATTGACTCGTACTTCCTGTAACTTTGCTTGTCCTGTTGTCGCTTTTATTGTTGCTGATAGACTCCTGCACAAGTTCGAAAGTTCACAAAAATTAACAATTTTTTTGGGTGCTCGACTGGTCGTTTTTTTCTCTCTCCATGCATACACTGGTAATTCAAACTTTCACTTCCGTGATGAAAAAACTCAGGCGAAGTCGATGCTGAGTTTCAGAACGCTACTTATTACGGTTTTAGATGGTTTATCCCATAGAAACAAAAATATGCACTCAAGAAATTAAACTAAAAGCAAGAGAGGGTCTTAACATCTTTTTGTTTATTCCCCTGAATTTTGAGCCTGAACTATTATCCACTCACTATATTTTCGTCGACCGCTCCTGTTTTTTTTCGGCAAGCCGCAGTTTTCATGATAAGCTCAACCCTCATGTGATGCATTGTCTGTGTGCGACCATGTGAGTTATGAAGTCGGTTAGGATCGTTTAATTGCTAACGCACTACCTTTAGAATGCTGTGTTGGAGTGTTGATCTTGGAACTTTTGCACATTTCTTACGATTTGCCAATTTTTTGCTTCAGATACAAAAACGAAAATAACCAGCAACTTGGACATATTACCGAAGATGGAGGGCATTCGCATACAAGCCGATTGGGATAAGGCTATAATGTAAGTTATGGCCTTTCAGTTCGTTTTTAGGATATTGTATGCCTTAGCGAGAAGGATTCATATTTTTGGTTCCACCTGTATGACGCTGGTAAGTGCGAACTCATGTCGCAAGGAAACCTAACTCAGCATTCAGAAAAAACCCGCTACCAGAAAATGTTTATCAATCCCGAGGGTGGCCTTGAACCCGACTGTGACCAGGTCAAGTGTTGCGTTGTCACCTCGGTACGCTTACAAATATTAAAACCTAGTCAAATATCACCTTTCAGTCATAAATTTGTCTCTTTTATCTTTGCTTTGAAGAAGTCGATTTTGCTGCAGGACTTAAACCGGAAATTGCAGGCGACTTTCCGGTGCCCAGACGTAAAGTTCTCTACCATACATAAGATCACAAGGCAGGTAATCTTCCAAGGCCTTTTGTGCTATCGCTACCACTTTTCAACTTAGCCCTCCATGCACCTGAATTCCTTTGATGTAAACAATACCGGAGAGTTAGCCGTTTCGGCAGCAAGCGATCAAACCGTGCTTCTTTGGGAAACGAGAACTGGCGATATTCGGGTACGCTTATTTGCTTATCCTAGTGCACGATGTTTTGGTTCGATACAAGTAGATAATATCGCATTGTTGTCACCTTGCATCATATTCTATAGCGATGTTTTTACCACGGTGGTATGGTTGCCTGTGTGTAACAGTTATCAATAAGCCGTTCACTGGTGATTTTACCCTGCCCAGCTATATGTCAATAGTGTTTTAAAGATTATTTTCATAATAAAACTTTACCTACCGCACAATGAACGTTCATGCTGCGGCTACAACCGCGAGAAACTGTAGCCCATTCCCACTATCAGTCGCTAACTGACAGTACATATTCACCCTAAGGTTTCCTAGGGCACTGTCATGGAAAGAAGTTCACCGACCGGACTACGGGACCTGCTCGTCCCGTTGTTCCTTGGGTTTCAATCTATGGCCCTTACAGCTGGTCCTATAGCGACCAGTAGTGGTGCAACCAGGAGTACTGACAAAGGCAAGAAAGACTGGGATGGCTATTTTGGGCTTATTAGCCGTCGTTAACTAGCCATAATGAATTTCAGGTTTGGAAAACCTATGACTCGAACCCACATCCTTTACTCATTGACCTTTTTGGCCCGCCGCTTTGCCATTGAGCCACAGACCCGATGTCGGTTGCGATCGGTAACATTAACAATCTTTCAAAGGGTACGGGCCGATCAGATTGCGGGACATGCGCGTTCCGTTGTGCCTTGATGATCAATCTACAACAGGAGTGTCGACAGGGCCAAGATAGCCCGAGATTATGTTGCCAGCTGGTAAAACCCAACTCCAGCTTTGATGATCCTGGGTTTTGGACTCGAAAGAGAAGTATTGGCCGAATTTTCCACCGCATCTGACCTATTAGCACTTCTTTGACTTTCATTGTCAGTGCCCGTTGTTACTATCTTGCGGAACCTCCCTTGTATGCATCCTCTTCAGCGTCCTCTGGCGAGAAATGACGATATTCGGGTCCTATTTATACTCCCCTTCTAACATGCCTAAATGCATCCCTCTCCAACCAACATGAAAGGCTTCTAAATTTTGGAAGTCTCGTCTTACCTTAAGCCACATCACTGTCCTGTACTGGTTTGGGCTCCTCCTCGTTTTCCTTTTTGAGCTTTGGCAGTGTATGCGGATTTGCATGCATAGCACGAAAGCCTTAGAAAGACCGTGCCACTCTTAAGAGCTGATTTTATGATCATGGTTCCATTCTAATGGGGTACTGTAGTGTTGGTTATCATGCCGTCCTCAGATTTACTAAGAAGGTTGGCTAATAGGCCGAATTAAGGCAGGAAGAGACGATCAATGGTTTATCTTCATTTCGAGTCTGAAGTTTCGAGGGATTTGCGTGACCTTTTATAACCGGAGACTGACGGGACTACACACACCCATCACCACAGAGACAGGGGGGTCGCTGTGTCATGTGTTATTCTGCGTCAACGTTTTTTGTGAAACCTACAGTATTCGCTGCCTTTCAGACGCCGAGACAGTTGCCACGGTTGACGACCCAAGGTTCTGGCCGGCACGCGGTTTTCGGATAAGATTAGTTGTCTACAAGGTGTGTTCTGCTTCCAATACTCGCTGATGTTCGAATAAATTAACATCAAATAATCAACGGCCATTTTAATTTTATCAGGGCTTGATGTATACGTGGTGTGTGGATGGTCTGGGGAGATTGATCTATTGAATGTGGTAACGTCGTAAGCAACGATATCAATTATATACTTATTATTGTCGCTTGCCAGTCTACGCTGGCCGAATACAGATATGCTCCCACACAAGTTCTGAGCCATCCTCCCCTCTCCGTTAGGCTACTGCTTCACTGCTTTCACTATAGGGGTTTTTCTCTATAAAAATAATTTCACTTTATTATATATTGTTTAAAAGTACTACTATGAAGAATTTGCATGTTTTTGGATTGAATTAGAGAAATAAACGTACATGCTTCGATTTCTGGCTATACTTACAGACGAACGTAGATTGGCCTTTGGCCTCCATCTTATACTTTCATGCCACATTCTTCTATGTCCTTACTGACCAAGCATAATTAACAGTAGAGTTGTACTAACCGCTGTGCGCCTGCTGTTTGGGCTCGAGAGAGAGAGAGAGATAGAAAAAAATCTTAGGTATAAGAGGATGCGTACGTGCCGTACCGTGATCGGTCAGCGCGCCACCACTATAAATAACGGCTTTTGGGATCTACTATTATGTCCCAAAAAGTGTCTCAAGGGACGACTCTTTGAGATCAAACCTCATAAATGACCCTTGAATATGATGCAGTGCATTAGTACTCCTGCATGACTGTTAACAAGCGTCAGAGTATCCTGATTTTTCCCTTTCTTGTCTGTTTTAGCGCTCTTTCGTCGGGCACGTCAGTGAGGTATACTGCTGTCGCTTCTTCCCCTCTGGCCTGGTTGTTGTCACGGGTGGCGCGGACATGCAGTTAAAAATATGGTCAGCCCTTACCGGAGAATGCGCCGCAACACTGCGGCCCGGTTCTGGTGGTGCCGATGGCACTGGACCCAGAGAACCGGGTGGTCATCGGTCCAGTGTTGTAGACATTGATTTTATCGAACGTGGAAGGAATATTGTTAGCCTCGATCGTAGTGGTTGGTTGCGTCTGTGGGACGTCTCCACGCAAGTTAGTTTTCCTTTTTCTATGCCTGTCGGTTTTTCCCCGTCGAGTTTTAGGTACCCTTTTTTACATATTTTCCCTAATTATTGCATTAAAAATTCAAAATGGGAATTACGAGCCCATTTTGGAACACCTGCAGTGCGCGACTTCAGTGTTCTTTTCCGTTCAGGAGCTTGCTTAGGTCGCACTCTAATCCTAACATTTTTTCGCCAGTTAGCTTACTGTAGTATCAGAAGAAGAAGAAGAAGAAGAAGAAGAAGAAGAAGAAGAAGAAGAGGAAGAAGAAGAAGAAGAAGAAGAAGAAGAAGAAGAGGAAGAAGAAGAAGAAGAAGAAGAAGAAGAAGAAGAAGAAAAAGAAGAAAGAAAGAAAGAAAGAAACAAAAAAGAAGCGATCACTGGAACATGATGTTTATTGGCCTGACGTTTTGGATTCTCTCTCGAACCCATTACCACGGACAGTTGCAGAAAAGGGTACTTTGGGCACAAGTTGCGCAGTATCTATAGGGCGTGATTGCCAGGCGACCACAGGCTACTATGGCTGGAGGTCCTCGTTTTAATCGCTGGGGTTCGTAGTTGATGCGATGCTTGCTTTTTGGTCTGTACCCAAGTCTTTAATGCCATAATTTCATCACCGATGTCGATTCCTGGTGTGAAAATTGCTAGGCCATTTGGCTCGCTGTCACGGGAACTACTGGTCGCCCGCATCCCTCCCGCGTGGCTAGCAATTTCGCCCAGACAAAATCACAATGCAGAATACAGAGCCGCGAGCTCATTCCGTTTATTAATCGACTGCGAGCCCGATAATCATGACTCAAGCAGCTCATGGCTCACGTGGTTGCGAGAATTTCGGCGTCATCAAACTTGAAGGTGTAACCCGAGTCCCGTCACATGAACCGCAACCTGGGCGTTAGTGTCCCTCCTCATTGCTGCCGCTTGCTCGGCCATTCGCGTGCGAAGTTGAAGTATCTAATTTTTAATTGATATTTGCTCGTAATGTCAGCAAGACTTCAGACAGCCGCTGGTAATTCGCACCCTGCGGTTTTGAAAAAGCCACCTATAAGACGAATACTGCGGCTTTCAACAGCAACCTCGAACGTCATCTTATTAGAGCCTTCTTTCCCAGGAAACTTGAGTAATTTCCCTCTCTTTCCCATTCAGGCTGAATCTAAAAGTTGGCATTTTTTCGAGCTAAGTGGGCACCGCACGAAAAACCCGAAATAATTGCACTTGTTGATTTTGTTTCATTTGGTTGTCCGATGAATTCTCTGCTCGAAAGGAATTATGTGTCGAAATTACTCAGTTTCTGTTCATCGTAAGGGACATTAGGAATACTGGATAACTAGGGCTGCTGGAAAACCTTTTTTTCGTTTTCATAGGACCTTGTGTTGTTAAAATGTTTGCCTAAAAAATTAAAGAGACATTGTTTTTTATTCTACCGGATATACGGGCACCAGTAAGCCGACCCTTCCGAATAGGATATTTTTGGATTAAAGTAAGTCTTAAGATTCCGCCGTTAGTTCAAAACTTATTTCTCAGTGCGCACTCTCATTACTATCTGATTTCAGGTTGCGATTTCAGCCATGTCCGTAGTGCCAGACAAAAAAGGCGGCAGGGTGCATACCAATTGTGATATTGAACACGAACCGCAGTGTTGTGCCGTTAAGAATCGCCACTGGTTGTCGACCCCGGCACCTGATGACACAGAGCCGCATTCTAGCCACTGTGGTATGTTTTCTCGCATACTACTTCTGTAATTTTGAGTGCAGTAAGATTTCTTCTATGAGTACAATAGCGTACCACACGTGGCTGCCGAGTTACCTTCTCCTTCGTTGCCTCTATGCATGCATTCTAGCGGGATGTCTCGGACAGGAGGAAGCAGTTATTTCGATAAACCAACATTCGTACGACATGTTCCTTCTAAGTGCAACCCACCACAAACCCAATTTTAATCTCGGACAGAATGTAACTGTTTTGAACGCGGCTGCCGAGCCACAGTATCCAATTCATCTAGTTGGCGAAGCCAAATGTGGATAGCCGAAATGCCTATTCTACGTCGGCAAATTTCTTTCTAAAGCATCCTTCAGTCGGGGAAAAGGCTTGAGGCATGCTTTGCCATGCGTAGACGTAGCTTCTTCCCGGTTCAGCCATTATATTAAATCCGTTCTCCTTATCATTGGGCATGAGTGCGGAAATATAAAAGCTTGCGATGCTGCAAACTCATCCCTTGCTGTAATCCTGATTACGCGCAACTCACAACTGCGCTCGGAGGTAATGGTACTCGTCGACTTCACATATTCGATAACTCTTAGGGACTTATTTCGTGTATGCAAAAGCTCCAAACCTGTGCCACTGCAGCAAGAATTTCGGGTTTGTTAACGTACATTAAATGTTTTGTGTTAAAGAAACCTCAATATGCTTTTAACCAGGATTATTTTTGCCTGATAAATTCTATCTTTGCAACCCGAGAAATGAAGATAGAGCGTACGTTTTGGTTGTGAAATGAGGAAAATTTTTAGCAAGAAAATTATAAACTTCGCTAAAGATTTCAGTTCAAGGATTATTGGACTAAGTAATTCACCTGAAACTTCTGTAATCAAACAAAAGAGTTTTGTTTTAAAGTACTGAGTCACCCGTAGACGTTGATTCGTATTTTTACTCATGCCACCACCTTGTGACAAATTCTTCCCTTCACATTTGCCTGGCGTAAGTGGTCTGTGGGTATTAATCGTATAAAGTCAGAGTCACTAATGTAGAATACACAATGGTTTATCCTCCAATATATACGGTTAATATCTACAGGCTTTTTACACTAGTCAAGTAAAAAGGAATCAATTAGCCACGAGGTGATAGCGTAAGTAAAAACGTTAATCAAAATGCTTTGTATTACCGTACTTCATTTTCCTCAACGATGTACTGTCGTGGTCAATAAACGATGTACATAATTAGAACGAATAAGCGAACGAGAAATTTTAGTTTCGGGTTACCGAGTAAAAGCAAACAAATGTCAATGGGTGATGGCGAGGGAAAACTGACGACTCGCTAATGCTCTTTTTTAAATTTAAAGTGAAGTAAAACATTAAAGGCCATTGTTTACTCGGTGTGCAGAATGCCTTATCTAAAATTGCCTTCCGGGCTTTGCTGTTCGGTCTGGTTTCAACACACTAAGATCTCATTGAATCGCCTGAGTCATTCGGACATTTGGCAATGCTATAAGAAACTTCTCTTATGAGAGGGCAACCGTCCGAAAAAAAGCATTGGCTGTTGCGAAAATATCAACATTTTAAGTGGCTGGTTCCTGTTTTCAAAGACTAATATATGTTCTGCCGAAATTAAACTCGCTTAGGTCACTATCGTTACTCTAAAGCCGTGGACTCGTCAAGTTTCCTGTCATGCTGTCTATTGTTTTCATTTTGCCGCTCTTTTTTAATATGTCACGATCACACTTTTCAGCAGTGCCTTTCACTCCATTCTAGTTTTAGAGACTTCATCTTCTAAGGCCACCACAGTGGGAGTCACCGATAAGCTTGCCGCGGTTGGAACCGGTCAGGGTGGTGTGCTCTGTATTTACGATCTGACTTCTTGTGATACCAGAAAAGCTGGTCCATCTCATCGACTCGTCCTGCCGTCTGCCTCGTGTGCCGTGACTGCATGCTGTTTTTCACGTAGCCCATCGGACGGAAACGTGAGTGCCGATCAGTCATCCAATGTTCCAGAATCGGAGGGGAATGTCGATGTGGGTGCCTTCTTCGAGGAGTACGGACTCCTGGCTGGTGGGGCAGACGGCCAGGTAGCCTGTTGGGATCTTCGAATTCCAAGGTAGTGCTTCTCACTGCATTACACCGCTATTATAACATGCTAACCGTTTGCGTACAGGACAGTGCGCTCAGTTAATACGACACTACCTTCAGTCTTCAAAACTCTTGTCCAGTGCAGATTCCAACCACGAGTTGGCACTCAACTCAGGTTCATAAGACCCTTCTACAATGACGAAGCGCTTTCCTTGAAGCAGATGGATGGCCTTTTTATTTGGTCACATTTAAGGTGATGCGTTCTTATTCACCTCCCTCTAAGGTATCGTTTGCCTTCCTCTCACGCAACTCTTGCTCAAATTCACAGACCTGCCAAATTGCCATCAAAAAATTCTTAAATAACTCTCCTTTCTATTCATGTGTATGCTGTAGGCATTATATCTGAATCACAACTGAAGGCAGGAAGAATGCAAAGCAATCCACATGAGGACATAACTCCCTTTCTTGTTATGTGAAAACCCGGTCCATTTTGCGCGAACCAGACATGTATGGCACGCATAGAAGGGTTTTTAACTGTCAGCCACTGCGCCTGATCCTTCCTCTGGTCTTCTTTACTTGATCCTGACACCAGACCCAGGTGTGGTAGGTGCTGCGCAATTCTACCATTATTATTAATTAAGGTACATGCAAGTCATCGTCTCTTCGCCCACCATGCTGTGGGGCACACGGTGGACCTCGTCATTAGCGACGGTCAAACTGTCATGCTGTACTGTCAAGTACTTTTACTCGACTTCATTATGAGTGGAACACTCAGCGAATGATGTGTTTGGCCCAATTATGAAACACGGCGCCTCGGTAGCATTCGAACCCATGAGAGCAAGACCGAAGGTTTCAAAACAGCAAACGCGCTAACTACCTGAGCTAGGAGACCTCAGTGAATGCTTCTTAGAAATTGCTGCCCCAATTCGGTGTAATTCAATGTTTTTTGCACTCAAACTTGAAGACACGAATCGCCACCGGTGTGAGAACGTAGACTGCCTCCCTTGCAGAGCTTAATTCACTTCTTGAAGTTTCGGAGTTTGGTTAGCTGTTCATTTTCAAAACATTTATCTATGAATTGTGACTGATTTCACAAAACACTTCTTGAATTGAGAGTTGGGCCTAATATGCAAAGTTTCTGCCCACTAAATAGACCCGGAGTTTGTTTCGGGTAAGTGAATGCGTCGTGCACCACTGCAGGGCCTTCTTTGTTATCCGGCCGAATTATTATTTATGTACTGTGAAATTTTCGATTGCTTAATTTTCATTTAAGCCAAGGATTTTTGTGTTTGCTGCCCCGTGCGCAACGAGGCTGCGCTTTTGGTTTTCAGCGAGCTAACATCTTAGGCTGAGGCAGCTCGAAGTCAGAACCACTCACATTAGAAGCGCAAATCTCAGTTGATAGTTTAATTGGCAAATGCATCCAATCTCTTAGAATCACATGCATCTTCATCATTACTTGTGCAGCGTTGAGGGAAAGATGGCTTCAGGGAACTTACGCGAACCCATTAGGGATAGCCCCACAGAGGAGCCATCAAGCCGGACCGCCACTGCAGAGGCTTTAAATACAGTCTTTCGGAGTGAGAACTGGCGCAGACAGTTCTGGAACCTGCGGTACAGTCACCAAAATGTTGAGACAGCAAACAAAGTGAAAATCGGACAGCGCAGGTCGTTTAATTTTCTGTTCCTATTTTGCGTGTTAAAAGATTTGACAGTAGAGAATGGACCCAGGTTCTCCGAAGGTAAATTTTCCTTAACGAAAAATTTCCTATTCTTGCATAATCACCCGGATGTCTTCAGTATCGCTAGCTTGAAAATGGTATCCTTATTTAGACGCAGTAGGCATAAGGTGGTCCCCTTCACACGGACTGGTTAGTTTTTTTATTATTTCAAAGGCTTTTGCCACCTCGTTTTTGATCAGTGCCACATTTTGTCTAAAGATAGGTCCCTGTTTCACTTTCGCCAGCCGTTAATGCGTCGGAAATTGACATAGCTTGACAGTTTAACCACCTGAAAGTTCGATCGTCGTGAACGACTACGTCCCTCGTGTGCTCCCGAGCAAGATGGGTGCAAGGCCGGTGACTTGTGCGTGATATAGTAATAGCATTGTGCAGCTTCTCCTTTACTCCCTCATTCAGCCACCTGAGACCTATGCAATGACAAAACCAAGAAGACCAGAGGCGAAATCGGGTACAGTGGCCGACAAAGTTGAATAGCCTGTCTACGTGCCCTACACATAACCTGATCCCCGCACACTGGACCCAGTTTTCGCAGAAACAAGTGAGGGATGGTAGGGTGCCAACTACGATGGACTTGACCTCTTGTGATTGTTGGTTCCTGGATGAATTGGTACAAACCATTCCCGTGTGGCTGAATTTTTCTCATCGCAGCCGGAATAGCGTGCATCCGTGGCTGCTGGATCTTAGTGTTCGCGCAATTACCAACTGTAACGATATTTGGGATTTGATCCTTCTTGTCTTTGATTTGGCTGGAACTGACGATTAGCTATGAACGGTTCTTTGGAAAAATCATAATTGTTTGTCTGCTGCTAACTGCATATGTATGCACCTTTTCAGATCAAATGGCTGTAAGGTTTGATGAATTAACACACCTTGTTAAGTGTGTTTCCTTAATGGAACATCTGCTGCCTTTGGACTAAACTTTTTTTCGTTCGTCAACTGCAGCAAGACTGTATTCACCCAAAGTTCTGGAAAGTCTGGTGTAACACATTTGAAAACTTATCGGTGGCCGGCGCACCGCTCGCATGGACTTGGCAATGAAGGAAAGCTGGTTTACCTTCCGTCCTTCACCGGCCTGTTTGTGGCTCGACGTAAGTCTCCATAGTAGTCAGCTTTCATCCGTCACCTATCTCAACCACTGCTTATTAATACTGCGTGTTTACACTGCGAATAATTTTAGAGCCACTTTCCTTAATCGATCAACTTCTTTATCCACACACTATCGAAAGATCTACCTCTTCAGACATAATCAGTATGCGTTTTCTGTATATTTCTGTTGAGTAGGTTTTACACATCGGAAACCTAAGCTTCTTTCTACAAGGGCATGGAACATTGCCTTGAAGAAGGCACGACCAGGAGGATAGCAGGGTACATTAATGAGCACTCGCCATAAAATGATCATTAAGTTTTCAGAGTTACATGTGAGTTACCAGTGAACCCATTACATTTACTACATGAGAGCCAACTTGAGGGCTCCGTTGTGTCGTTTTTAGACACTCTTGTCTTACGCCAACAAAAACCTTTTTAGGGGTTTTGCACCCACCATGCCCCCCACTTTTCCTTTTGTATCAGAGTTTCTAGCGAACACTGCCCGTCATCGCCCCGACTCCGCCCACCACAATTTGTTCCAACATTTACCTATTACTGTTTTACTATATCATACGTGAGAAAAACTGACATTGGGTACTTTATAGTTACGACAAATCAACGCATTTATTGCTGTAATAGCAAAAATGACTCTCTGGAATCTATCATGATGCCCGTAGACGCGTAGCTTGGATGACTGCCAACAGCACTGAATGTCAGGCTGCAAGGGCTCCTTCTTAATTTTGCTTCTATGACACTCATTTATATGAGACTCGAGTTGCCGTTACGAAATTTTTATTCATGATGTAAGACCAGGTAGTATGTGGTGCGCGTAGGTTAGCTTTTCAAGTTCTTCAGCTACTGCTCCAGCGCCCACCACCAGTCGTCATGATAGTGTCTTGCTATCGGTACAAAGTGTGTGAGGAAGGAGAGAATTTGGGGAAGGCTGCGTAAGCCTGCTTCGCTGTAAGCCTATTTTCGCGCCAGTCACAGGTACTGCGCCCACACCGTGGGCACGCGGT
Organism: Schistocephalus solidus; assembly: GCA_017591395.1. Taxonomy (NCBI): domain Eukaryota; kingdom Metazoa; phylum Platyhelminthes; class Cestoda; order Diphyllobothriidea; family Diphyllobothriidae; genus Schistocephalus; species Schistocephalus solidus. The sequence continues at coordinate 9,011 of WEDG01010707.1, read as the reverse complement.
GGGCGTCAACCACAACATTCAACCGTCATATCGTACGCTACTTGAATTTTCTGATTATGAATGCTAAAAAACTTACGTTTGTCTAGACTGAATTATTTACTTAGACTCTACTGGGTTTTCTGTTTTTACAGGAGATGGTCGCGTCACCCTACAGCCCCTCTCCGATAGCGGGTCACAACCCAAAGCCCACCACATTTTGGAGTTGACTGGTCCGGATGTGGATTCAATTCGCGGATTCTCAGTCTTGGCGCCGACTATCATGGCCGATGACGAGCCCTCTGTCAGCGCCTGGTCTGCCACCAACAGTGGACAGTTTTTCTTCTATCGAAGGCTGGCTGTCGAGTCTTTGTTTGTATGATTTGGAATTTCCAATTTGCAGCCTTTATAAAATGTTTTGCAAACCTTCGTTCTACTCGAATTTTTGGGTAAAGCTTAACCTACAAAACCTTTCTCCTCCATCCCCGTTAGTAATAATCAGTATCTTTTAGTTTTATTAGCGTGCTTTACTTGTCTATTTTGCGGTGTGTCGCGGGTATCCAAGAGTCAGTCTTTGGTCACACATGTGCGTTGACAGTGGAGACTGGCACCAGAGTCAATGGTGCTGTTGTTTTGCAGAAAACTATTTATTGATGGTGGTTGGGTTCTAGGTAGACGATGACTAGGTGAGAAAATTCCAGGAGTAAAGCCATAACGATAGGCGAATCAAGGTAAGTAGTAGACGTGAGCCGCATGCGTCGATCGAGGTCCCTGAACTACCGTAACGAGTGGTTCATCTACTGTTTCAAACAATGGAACCAAAGACGTCCTTGGGGTCTGCTTGTTGTTGTTTGACGTTTTATATGGTGATTTTGCCAGTAGTGGTGGCCAAACAAAACGATCTGCGTTCAGACCTTGCGTTCATAATGTGGGCAGCTTAGTGCGAGTTGCAAGACTGGTAGTTTTTTTCTGAATACAGTCCTTTTTTGTTGTGATTGCAATTAATGTCAAGGTGACTCGCAAAACCCATGTGCGTCTTGTACCAGCATTAAGAATGCTTAAGATGGGGCTGGGCGTTGTCTGACGTTCTTGTTGCTTCTATCTGGCATTTACATGAGTTGATTATGCTGGTCCATATAGAGTGGTTATGGTGCTTCATCCATTTTTAAACATTTCTTGAAATTCAAAGTACATGTCCTCCACAGTTTGCTGTCTCGAAGGTCATCGGGTGAAAGACCTTGATGAAAAGTCTAATGCCACTTTCTCTTGCAGTTAAGGAGTGGTTAAATCATATCAAAGGTTTCCGCTAAATCCATGCTGTCTCTCCGACATAATTTTTTGTTGCATCAAGCGTTTAAATGGCATGAGTGCATCCACCGTAATTAATATTCCCAATCGAAACCGTCAAGACAACTATCCCGTAGCTCACTTCTTACAGCGTTGCACTTTCATCCAACGGGTCGCAGATTCGAGCCTCGGGTTTTTTCAACACCTTGGGTTGGCTTTGACTGGCTGATGACGACTACTAAGCCAGTACTGGCCATTCCGTCCGTAATTTTCTTCCGCCATTTCGATTCATTTACCGTCATCATCTGGGAATAATCGGACTACAGGTGGGTCACTTCAGATCTGGGCCCAAATACTTTGCCTTCAAGTTTGACTATCGGCCAGAGCCCTGTTAACTGAGGTCGGAAATATTTATATTCATGTTTTCCGTCTTTTAGATCGTTGGGTTCAACGATGTCCACCTTTTGATCCACAGCATGGTAGTGCAGTGACGTGACTTGCGTTGGATTATAATGAGAACATACATGCGCTGCATCTACCTCTATCTGTTCGACTCCTTCCACCTAAGCCCGGTGTCAAGGCAGTCAAGAAGACCGGGGGTGGTGGAGGGCGCAGGCCCACGTACTGTGACCCACAAAAAACAAGGACACGACAACAAAGGCGGGCGGTTCGGATCCCAGCTTAGCGGGAGCGTTATAAAGGCCACATTAAGGAGGAACCATTGCAGTCTGACCCGATCCAGCGGACCGAGTTATCCCATCACCCGGAAACCTTCCAAGCAATGGCTTTTAGCGCATCGGGATAGCTTCAACTGCGTCAGATTGTTTATAATGAGGAAAATGCGCAGAGCCGTCGACCTCACTTTCCCCTTCCACCCCAGAATCAGGCCACCATCCGAGCCGGTCAGTTTTCTGATGCGGGAGTAAGCGCACTCGCTGACAGGGCCGGCGAACCCGACCCGGCGACCTGGCCCCTTAACGCACACCAGGATTCGCAAAACCAGGGGTAAGAAGGAGCCATCGCCGCCTGACTCCCAGTCCACTGGTCAGCCACTCAGCACACAACACACTGGGATGACGGCGTGGTCTGTTATATGGTGTCAGTTGGAAGCTTTCCAAGCCACAGCTTTTAGTAAACCGTGATAGTTTGTAAGTGCATCAGCTTGAACGGAGGGGCTTATGCGATGATGGGGCTGATGTGTGTTGGTGGAAGTAGTGTACCTTAATGTGGTCTAGCCTACGTTGTTTCGCCGCGTGTTGTCGTGGAGACGCATGTGTCCGAGGAAACCCATGTGGTGTGTTAATCTACAGGAGCAGTGGGGGCCGGGGTCCCAGGCACTGGTTCACCAGTCTCTGTGAGCTGGATTCACTGGTGACCGACCAGACCGATGCGTGAGTTGAAGGTGCGGTTGTAGTGTGGACAGGTTGGGACCGAGTCCACATCACTGGTGTTGAAAGTAGTGGAGTTGATGTTTAATGGTACGTCATGATTGTTTGTATTGCTGGTGGTGGCAGGAGCCGTCCCACCAGATTTTAAGTTGGAGGTGCTTGTGAAGGATGGTGACGGAGGATCGTGAGCACCATCAGGGTTGTTTGTCGACATGCGGGGTGGGGCAGCTGTGGACGGGGATACATCAGTTGGTGTCATCCAAGTGCTGCAGTTGGTCGGACGATGTCCAATAAGGCAGATTCGTGCCCGGACTGTTCGCTGACACCTTGGGCATGATGATGGCGGTTAAGTGTTGGCGTTGCGAGACGGAAGCAGCTGCAATTTACTAGCTTTGCGTTTGGCTTTTGCGGCGGTTGTGAAGTTGGATTCGTAAGTCACTGCTCCTGTCTGCACTGTCCTCCCCTAGGCCGGTCGGTTACGGGTGAGATCCAGTTTGCCGGGTTGATTTGTAGTTACCTCAATGAAGTCTTCAGAGTGTCCTTGTAACGTCGCAGTAGACCCTTTTATCGACGAGAACCCGTGGCGACATCTCCATATCAGAGTCGTTTGTGTATTCGTTCGTCATCCATCCTCACGAGGTGGACGCTCCAGCTCAGCAGGACATAGATGCGGACGAGGCCTGTTAGTTCCAGTACTTCCATGTCCAGGATCCGGTCTCGCCATCTCATCTTTAGTATCCGCTGGAGATAGCTGACATAGAAGTGGTTGATCTTTCCGCGCCTGCTTCTTGTACACCGTCCAGGTCTCCCCTTCATACAGCAGCGTCGGTAAGATGACAGATTAGTATATATTGAGCCTGGTTTCAAGGCGGAGATCGTGACGATTTCGGACGATGTTCTGTGATGTTTGATTGCAAAATACAGTAAACAGATTTTGACTCCGGGTGGTCTCTCTATTTTGCCTTGGTTACTTTAGCAAGCTACGTTCATTTTTGGAAACAAGAGTCAATTTCGAGATATGTGTGTGTAATTAACTGCTGCAATATTCATAAGGAATACAGTCTGACTCATATGAGAGCGTTTTAAAAGGCCGCTTTTTGATAAATGCAGAATAAGTTTGAATTCTTCGTATATTTTTAGAAAACGTACATTTTGTTTAATGCGAATTTAATGAAGCTACGAAATTTCAAAAGGCCAACTGGCTAAGTACTAGGAAAAAATGAATGGAAGTCAAACGAAAATTCAAATAACCGTTTTCTCTTTGAAATGTACGTATGAATGGGTAACAGGTTCATCTGTAATGGCGATTCAGAGCCATTATTGGTGTACGCGCTCAAAAACTGAAGACATATGCAAATGATCCCTCCAAGTACACTGAAGGCACTCAGTTTAAGTGTATGCGCCTCGGAGGCCAATACGAATATAATATATGACCTCTGAAGAAACTAAGGGTTATTTGCACCGAAAGTACTTGTTATAGAATACGAGGTCAGATTCATTCGACCCCATTGGAAAAAACAATGGGCTCGGTGTGATTTTGGATCCATAACCGCTATGGGAAGGCTTCAGTACAGCCTAGTAGTCATCTGGTGGATTTTAAGCTTGATTTTTTAGACAATCCTTGTTTAGGCAGTCAGCTTACTATCTTGGAATTGACGGCTTCCATACGTTGCAGTAGGCTGGGCTAGTTACTTGACACAAGCATAATTAAACCTATGGCTCCCTAGGAATTGGCTGCACTGAAGCCTTCCGCTTAATGTCGTGGGCTCGAATCCCACCGAGGCCATATAGTATGCCACTACTGGGTCAAGTGATAGTAGAGAAAATGCGATTCCCAGGTGGTAAGTCAGAAGAAGAAAGAGCTTTCCCGGTGAACGCTCCTTCTTCTTCCTCTTTTTCTGGGTCAAGTGAATTATTCAAATCTACCACAAACCCCTATTAAAAACGGTAGATTACATAACAAGACAATTTCTGATCATAACATTAAACAGATCGGGTAGTCCAGCACAGAAGCAGCTACAGAATAACGCATTTGAGGGCGTTCTTATAGCAATTACGTTCATAGGGCTGAAACACCTCCAATTCGATCTTATCAGTGAAATCGAGAAACGGGCGAGCAGGTTGCAGGATTAGTCGTGTGGTTGTTTAACTGCACCTAGCACCTCCTATGACGACATGATGCATGGTTAGCTTTGACCTTTTAGGTGAACGTGAAAGGACAGTCAGTTGCGTTTTGAGGTTCTTGGGTAGGGCACTATGCTCTTATAACAGGCCATGTAGTAGATGCGTTAGATTAACAAAAGAACCAGATCAGGACTTGGCGAGCGTTATTATGGACGTGCACCCAGAAGAATTGCCGCATAGGGGGTGTGGTGGAACGCCCAGACGCAGGTTCACGCCGCGCCAGCCAACTGCGGCCGACCACGCTTCAGGTGTTCTCCACTGTCTTTACGCTGGGCCCAGGCGTGTGAGGCAGGGATGAGGTAGACTTTACGCAAGTGTGCTATCAACATAGGCTAACTCACACGCAAGTCACCTTCCCAGCACCCACCCTGCTGTGGGACACACGGTGGATGCCGGAATGGATGGTCGAACTGTCGGATAGAGCACTTGTAAGCAGGTAATTCCCTGTGCACATCTGGTATCCTCGTGCACACTGCGCTTCTCCTCATTAAATACAGGTCTTCGGTTGGAGGATATGCGTTTAAATCGAACGTGATCAAGTGAGGGTGGCCCGTTTGTATCCGCGTGTAAGTTGGATGAAAAATAGTATGTCAGGTGTTAATCGAGAGAGGTTTATTGTGTGTCTGACGTTTCGGGTAGTGCTTTTGTCTATAATCTTCAGAAACTGGAAAGTTATTTTTTACAACTCTACTTATACAGCGCTCTTTGACTTGTGAATAGCCTGCCAATACAATAAACCTCTCGCGGCGAACGCCTCTTTTTTTCACATACCACCTGGGAATCCCATTTTCACAACCATTCATGGAGAATAGCATATTAAGGTAACGTGGTGTGGTACCTCAAAACTAGCCTAAAGGGTGTTTGCAAAAGAGAGGCAATTCTTTAACGGTCAATGTACTTCTAAATGGCTTACTTTGAATGAAACTTGTTTTCTTTTCGCCTGGACATTCTTGCTGAAAATTTATAATGAGTCACGGCCTGGACATCCTCGACTGCATCTACTAACTCACATAAACACAAGAAAGTCTTCTTTATAAAGGACGAACTGTCATTGTCAGTGTCTCCTAATTGCGTTCGTTGAAAATCTGCCTCCCGTAAAATGCGCTTTTTCCTGTGAATTCAGAGAACATCTTACAACTCAGCAAACTGTACAAGCTTTGACACTTTACAATAAAGCAACAACAGTTTCGTTACTGCTGTTAACAAGGGAATTTAAATGCCTCATGAATTGATAAATAATAGTCAATATTGAGGTAGGTGAGAGATCATGCAAGCTATAAGTGGGTATGGTGTGTCGAGGCAGCGAAAAGCGCGATTCCTACATTTGGCACAGCACTTTTCATTAGCCCATAAGATCAAACAGAAGAGCGAAAATGCGAAATATACGTCAGTTCTCTAAAAATACATAAGAGGTTCAGATCGTATAGGAACTCAGCAGGTCGTCGAGGCAATTTTTTATTCGTGTGGTTTACTGATCATGGAGTTCCAATATCCTCAGTGTCGACTACAACCCCGAATACTACTTATAAAATAACTGCTTAAAACCTTTGTAAAGGTTGGTTTCGTTTTTTGGTTTTATGATGAAATTAAAAATGGTGCTTAATTTGTTAGGATATTTGACTTTGAAATACTTTTTATCTGATTTGTGAACTGAAGTGCAAACGGTTTTGGTCAACGAAATGTAAATATCATTCATTTGAATAGTTTACGGTAAATCCTTTCCCATTATTTGGAAAACATTTTGCTTCTTAATTCATAAAATAAATATCAAAATGTTTTTTTCTTGAAGGAACTCCTAAACCTCTAATTTTACTTTTACAAAATACTATGTGCGTTTTATTCTCGATCACTTTTTCTTCGAAACCTTTAATGGCGGTGTCCTCTTATAAGATATACCTGCCGATACCGACCGTCATCGGATTTTCGGATAGCACATCATTTTTTCACAAAAACGGCAGGTACTCAAGAATAGTAAATACGTGACAACAATCGAAAACAAGAAAAGAGCTGCCCTTGTGCGGCAAGATGGTTTATATTACTTTGTTCCAGTAAAACCAGATTTGAAATTGTCGCATGAAATTTAACGTTGAAACGCAATACTGACATAACTGTAGTATTCAGACCAGGAGTGTTAGGTAAACCTGAAAGAAAAACAGTTAAAAAGATATATATATATATATTTTGAAAATTGGCATCCCAAGAAATATAATAAGAAACAAAGACGTTCTTTGGGAAACAATAGGTAACTTTATTATGTAAATTTTCGACGCTGGCACCCCAGGTCGTCGTCAGACTTGTGGTAAGTGTGCGAAAACAGTTCAAATTTAACACGTGCATGTTGCCTCCTGGAGAATTTTTAGAGGCCATTTTCTCAGATAACTCGTGCATCAACCGTCACATCAAATTGGACCATGTGTATGGCTACCTGAAAGAAGGCGGGCAGAGACGAGAGCCAATCCAAATGGAAATACACCCACAATGACAACAATTGGCAGGAATGACAAACCAATATCGATTTTTCCGGCACGTGTTGAAGTTGAACTGTTTTTGCACACTTACCAAAAGTCTGACGACGACCTGGGGTGACAGCGTCGAAAATTTACATAATAAAGTGACCTATTGTTTCCCAAAAATCGTCTTTGCTTCTTATATACATATATATCTTATCTTATCGTGTTCATCATCTCCTGAAGAAGACTAAGAAAAGGGGGCGAGTTCATGGACCAAATTGTATTTGTACTGTCGTTTCGAAAGCCTTCTCCCTTCCATAATCAGAGTAAAGTGCTTGCTGCTCCTGGTGGTCTTGAGTTAGTCAGTCTTGCCGCGTGCCTCGTATTATATCCATGCTGGACGCGTGAACTTTGACCTGCCCGATCGCCGCTGACTTCCTTAGACCACCCCGAGGTTGAACGCCGGCGGGCTCGCGTGACTGCTGTCCACATTGGAGCCATCGTAGGTTTAGGCAAGGCAGCGTACGCGTGCCAATGTTTCTGCTGCTGCGTGTCGCAGCAACGAGGGGTTCGGCTCCTCAGTGGGTCCCCCAGCGTTCTCTATGCGGTTTCTCGTATATGAACTCCAGAGAATATTCAAGGAAATAATTTCTGAAATTATTAAGTGCAGGACATGGAGTCAGATGATTCAGACATGACTTTTTAGGTTCAGACCCGAAATTTCAATGAACATATGGGTCGAAGACAATCAACCACTGTGGAATAACCACGTAATGTCCATTCTACAAACAAGAAGTATTACAAGTAGTATGAATCTTATGTGTCACAGATATTATACCGTACTTCCGACATAAGACCTAGCTAAAAGCCCATACACGTGTTTCGCCGATGTTGCTGCTGCTGCGTGACGCAGCAACGAGGGATTCGGCTCCTCAGTGGGTCCCCCAGCGTTCACTATGCGGTTTCTGGTATTTTAACTCCGGAGAATAATCAAGGAAAAAATTTCTGAAATTATTTAGTGTAGGACATGGAGTCAGATAATTCGGACATGACTTTTTAGGGTCCGACCCGAAATTTCAATGAACATTTGGGTCGAAGACAATCAACCACTGTGGAATAACCACGTAATGCCCATTCTACAAACAAGTAGTACTACAAGTAGTATGACTCTTATATGGCACAGATATTATACCAAATTTCCGACAAAGTTCCTTGCTAAAACACCAGACACGTGTTTCGCCAATGTTTCTGCTGCTGCGTGACGCAGCAACGAGGGGTTCGGCTCCTCAGTGGGTCCCCCAGCGTTCTCTATGCGGTTTCTGGTATATGGACTCCAGAGAATAATCAAGGAAATAATTTCTGAAATTATTAAGTGCAGGACATGGAGTCAGATGATTCGGACATGACTTTTTAGGGTCAGACCCGAAATTTCAATGAACATTTGGGTCGAAGACAATCAAACCACTGTGGAATAACCACGTAATGCCCATTCTACAAAAAAGTAGTACTACAAGTAGTATGAATCTTATATGGCACAGATATTATACCGTACTTCCGACATAGGTACTAGCTAAAAGCCCAGACACGTGTTTCGCCGATGTTTCTGCTGCTGCGTGACACAGCAACGAGGGGTTCGGCTCCTCAGTCGGGTCCCCCAGCGTTCTCTATGCGGTTTCTGGTATATGGACTCCAGAGAATAATCAAGGAAATTATTTCTGAAATTATT